>NW_010729224.1:769686-799657 GCF_000365185.1 Nelumbo nucifera | reverse complement strand
AACCTTTTTAATTTCTTATGAAACTTGATCCCCTTCCATCTTACCCCCCTCTCCTCCTCATCCCACCATTCCTTCACTTTTTTCACAAAATCTGGATGGGTAAGCCACATATTTTCGAATCTAAAAGGTTTGGGTCCTATAGGAAAAAACTCAGTACCTATCTGGATGGGATAGTGATCGGAGGTCACTCTAGCAACCAAGTTTTCCAAACTATTCTCCCAGGCAAGGTTAAATAAGAACCTGTCCAACTTCGAACACAAAGGGGTTTCCTGAAAGTTGGACCAAGTGTAACTAGCTTGCAGTAGATGTATTTCCTTTAGTTCATATTCTTCAATAAAACCATTAAATTTCCTCATGCTTGTTGTAATTACCTATTGGGGTTTCCTAGTTTTTGAAAATCAAGAAAAGTCACTAAACCCATAAGTGGATAAATTAAGTTAAAATTTCATCAATTTTGCTATCAATTCCCAAATATACATCATAATGGTTAGTAACACAAGTATATCAACGAATGATCACTTGACCCCTACATCTTGTGATTGAGGGTTAAGAAAATAAACTAAGAAAAGTTATTGGACCCATATGTGGCCAAATTAAAACAAAATTTAATCACTTTGGTCATCAGTGTCAAATTATGCATCATAAGAATTATTAACCCAAATTTCAAGGGAAAATTGGTCACTTGACTCCTATATCTTGTGATTGATGGTTGAGAACTCTTCTTAGTTTTTGAAAACTAAGAAGAGTCACTAAACCCATAAGTAGATAAATTAAACTAAAATTTCATCAATGCCCAAATATACATCATAATGGGTAGTAACCCAAGTATAACCAAAGAATGACCACTTGACCACTACATTTTGTGATTGAGAGTTGAAAACTTTTCTCAATTTTTAAAAACCAAGAAAAGTTATCAACCCATATGTGGCCAAATTATAACAAAATTTAATCACTTTAGCCATCAGTATCAAATTATGCATCACAAGGATTATTATCCCAAATATTTAGAGAGTAATGGTCACTTGGCCCCTATAGGTATGTAAATGAGTCGGGTTAAATGGTAAACCTAGCTTGACTCGACCCTATAAGGTTGGGTTAGGGTTTTGGATGACCCACCCTGTTGGGTCATGATACCTTGCATATTGAAAGATGATCATCCAATGGTCATGTTTTGCAACAAATTCCGGCCATTAGAGTAGCGAAAATCAATTTTTTTTGTTGAAAACCTAATGTTGAAATCACATTGGAGAAAATTCTGGATTTTCTTGTCTTGGATTGAATGGGTTTTGGACCATGAAAAATCTAATATTTTGGAACAAGATTATGTGCATTACCTGATTTTGAAGTCCACAAATGTAAAATTTGATGTGGTGCTCACACCCAAGCCAAATCCTCCTTAAATCACTGCAACAAGTTGAAAATGGTGCAACTTTGATCTTGTAGTCTTGGATTCTTTCTTCAAAAGTTATAACATCAAATGTCCAACCTTTCTCACGATTTTGGGAAAGATTTTTAACCCAAAACAAACCTAAATGAGTATTGGAAAGAGTGGATAAAAGGCCTGGTCGAATTGGATTCAAAACCTTAGTCAAAATCTCTCATAAAGGTATGGCACAATTCAACAAGTAATGAAAGAATATGATGCATTTGACACCTTTATTTTCCAATCTATTTATAAACTTGGGAGGGATGCATGAGCTTCTCCTAATCTAATTACAACTCCTAATTCCTTTAGGATAAGATTAGAGAGAGTCCATCCATCTTAAGTCGACCATTAGATTGGAATTCATCTAACTAGTCTAATTAGTCAAATAGTAGTCTTATTAGACTTTTGTTGTACATAGTTTGACTGTGACTCTAATGTGAGAGTTCTAATTATCTATTAACACTAATAGTTTTGTAAAAATTCTTATCCAATTGGTAAATTACAAATTTTATGGTGTGGGACCCACAACTCAATGTGAGAGTCAGTATGTTACATGCTTTATGCAAGTTAGTGGGGCCGACTACTTAAATTTCATTAGCCTCATAGGCTAATTCACCCATACTATCTGGGCTTAAATAATGACCATAAAGTGTATAAAGGCTTAAACTACTTGACCTTACCATCTTAAAGGCACGAGTATGTGATAATCAAGTCAATTCAACCCAATTAATCACTTGCAATTAACCTCTTTGCTAAAAATACTTGACACCACATTAAGGAAAGGACTTTTCCCTCTTTATCATTATTACATGGTGTCCAACTTCCAACACCACTTGAATCCTTCATTGAGGATTCAGATAATCCTATTGTCGACAAATGCAAGACTTAAAAGAGGAAGTTGTACAAAGTATTATCTATATCCTGACAACATACCCAGATATTTGACCTCAAAAGTGTCTCACTTGTTGGTATATCAAATACAAACAAGTCTGATACTCGATTCAATATCAATATCAATTCCATGGATTAAGAGCAACACCTAGTTGTTTCACCTATCATAAAGTCTAAGAACATGTTTGGATCGGTCCAATTCAATGTTTTTTATAAACACTCACCTTACACTTTAGGTCACAACTCAAGCAATTGATGCCCACTGCTTTACAAACTTGGGCAATGTGAAAATGACAACCTTGTCGAGATGGACTTCCCTAAATGTATCCACTGGTTGTAAAGATTTAAGTCCATATTAAATTAATTATGTGGTCTCATACATAATATTAATATAAACCAAGGGTATTTTAGTAGAACAACCCAAATGATACATGAAATGAATATTCCTTTATATAATAAATTATGTATAATACATCAATTGCAGTTTAGGGTATATACACTATCTAACACATATACAAAATACTATGTTCGGTAAATTGCCATCTTCTATGGAGCTTTCATAATCGCTTGTTGGTTCATAATCAGATAATCCATTATCATCATCGCATGGTTGCATCATAACACCACAACCATTCTCATTGAACTTAGTAAATTCATGTCCTCCATTCCCTTCCTCTTCCAAGTTGACATCATATTAATGATCATCTTCATACCCTTGTCCATCATCATCACAAGCATTCTTCACATTTTAAAAAGAAAACAATTTCGTGCAAATCCTGTTGAACATGATATCAATGTCATTTTCACAAGTAATTGTCCCCATATATTCATGTAGCTCCCATCCAAATATCTTGTAATTTATAGTCATTACATAACCATTTGGTATGCCACATAACTTTCCAAATTTTTCAACAATGTTTGCATAGGTTACTAATACTTTGTTTACATTGCACACATGATGAACATAACCACCAACATATTCCATTTTGTTATCATGACAACACCATTTGCTCACAAAGTTAACAAAAAATGTAAATATTTCAATACTCATSCYKRAAAAAAAAAATCAAAGAAAAAACATAATATAAGATGTTAGAATGCAATTTGAACATCTAGCTATATATTATAGAAATTGAAATTTAATAAATTAGAAGATTACAAATATAGGGACCAAGTGCAATTCTCTCTTTATACTTGGGTTACTAACCATTATGATGTATATTTGGGTATTGATGGCAAACTCGATTAAATTTTAGTTTAAATTATTAGTTTTCAAAAATTAAGAAAAGTTCCAAAATCTAAAACACAAGGTGTAGGGGTTAAGTCACCATTTCACTATTCATACTTAGGTTACTATTATTATAATGCATATTTTGACATTGATAAACAAATTGATTAAAGTATAATTTAATTTATTTACCTATGGATTCAATAACTTTTCTTAGTTTTCAAAAACTAAAAAATATTATCAATCCTAAATCACAAGATATAGGGGTATTTGGGGAACTAATTAATACAGTTCTGTATAGTGGGATCCATGTTGAATCTAGACATTTGGGGTACTCTTAGTAATTGGGGTACTAATTAAGCAATCAAGTCCTATATAGGTCCAATTTGGTGTGAAAAGCCAACTACTACTTGCTACCAATGCAAAATAGATTCAACGGAGACCCCTTTTAAGTTGAATGTGTGGAAATCCAATAGGGTACCCTCATTGCAATAGGGCCAGTACTATAACAAGCTTTGCTTGTTGAAAATAGTAGCATTTATTTCATTCTAAACACTCCATAGGATTCCAACCATTGTATACTTCTATATAATCTTTCCCGTTTGTACAAGGAGCAACTATGTTGTTATTGAATACATCCATGGTATCAAGAGGGAGAGAGTATTTCAATATTACCAATATGTAGGCTCAACTAT
The DNA here is from genome assembly GCF_000365185.1 of Nelumbo nucifera. Next base: position 795,417 of record NW_010729224.1, on the reverse strand, counting down.
TCAAGAAAGAAAGTGGTGATTGACATTCTCAACATTCTTTAAGTAATGAATGTCTAATTGATGAGAGATTGGAAGATTACCCAAGTTTTCATTCCATAGTGGAGCATCTAACTTGTGTTTGTTTTCTTCAAAATGACTACATAACAAAAAGCTTTAAGCCTTTATTTACATAGGTGTTTGGCATTGTTGGAAACATCACACCATTTTCTGAGAAAAATGGTGTTGGGCATGTGGAGTTTATAAGCACAGTTTTCATAGAAAATGGTGCTTGGAACCGGTGCTACCACATAGGCGTTTTTTGAGAAAACAACACTAGTTTTGTTTGGTACCAGTGTTGGTAGCAACGTTTTCAATATTGATCTTATTATCCAACTTCCAAGATGATGTCACATTAATGCCACGCCATTGCATTGTTGGAAGCAACACACTATTTTCCTAGAAAACACCAAATTTGGCGTTGCTCCAGACCACACTTTCCCGATTTCTAAGGCATGTTCTAGAGCAATGTTTTTTTCTGAGAAAATGGTACCAAACAAGAAAGCATTGCTTCTAGCATTGTTAGCACCCAATTTTTGCTCGGTCCCTTTACCTTACTTCTTTGTACCCCTCTCTTAGATCCCAAAAACCTAGAAACACAACCAGATCAACTTGAGACTTTCCAAAACCCAAAATGCCCTCCTTTAACATAATCCACAAGACAAAACAACCTTGAGATCAACATCAAAATCCGATCAAACATCATCCCCAAACTTGGAAAACTATAACTTAGTTACACGTCAATTTTCATAGATCACTGTTCATCATGCCAACTTCATTTTTAACACCCCTGATCTATGCGATATTGAAATTCTAACTCCTTCAAAATCAAATCCAACATATCCATTACCCCAAGATCACAAGGAAATAATCAACAAGCGAATCCTATAACAAATCTACAATGATTAACCGTAAAAAATGTCGAGATCCCATTTTGATGGCCCTAGATGATTACCAAGATCGACCATTTCTTTCTTAGATCAAAACCATCCACTTGACTCCATTCCCTAATCCATTCCTACCTACCAAATTATAGCTCAAAATTCCCCTATTTGACCCTCCATTAAGCCTAGATCCTATCTTAACAAATTTCTTTAATTAAAGCTTACCATCTGTCATCCCAACTTCATATGATTAATCATACCTTATCACTGTGTTTGAAGACCCAAAAAACCCCAGCACATTAGATTTCATGACTTAACACTTCCATTTGATCGTTGAAAAAGTAAGATTCCATTTTGGGCCCTCTTGTTGATTGGAAAACCATAAGCTAAAACCATGATTTGAACTAAACCTATTAACTTACACCTGTGATCAAAGATCCACCACTTCCATTAGATTCAGATTGTTCAAAAGTGCCAATCCACCAAATTTCATTCCAAAATTACCTTGTTTGACCATTTATCAAATAAAGTTTCTATTCCAGCAAGTCTTATTGACCTGAACTTATCAGCCATAGATCCCAATCATCTCGACTCTATTTGTCTGATCAGACCTCAACATTGTTTTCAAAGACCTAAAAAACCCCAACACACCAAATTTCACATCCTAATTCACCCATTTAACCGTTAAACTAGAAAGATACCATTTCAACGCACCAGATTAAATTGCCACATCATCTGTCCCAACCAGGAACCTTAAAAGGGTGATAGCGGATGTCAGACCCATTCTTGACCCATTAGAACACTTTGACCAATGAAACAAAGCATAATAAACCCAAAAAGCTCAAAATATCAAACACAACCCTACTTAAGAACAAGAAAAGACAAAATAACTTTTAAAAGTTCATCAAATTTACGTTTATTGCCACTGTCAGCCCCAAATACGGGGCTGCAACTTTTGGCACGCCCTAAGCTCCCATTGGACGCACAAAACCCATGAAAACCACCCCCAAATCGAAGAAAATGTTTCACCAAATAGGAAAGCTTGACTGGGCACCTATTTCTTTAAAGAATCTTTACCTATTTGTGAAAAAATCTTTGTGGAATCCCAAGCACTCTAGCTAAGCGAATTTAGACTTGACCCCCTCCCATTCTCTATAAATACTAATCTAATTCGAGATCAAGAGGGGGAGAAGAGAGGAAACCTAAGAGAGGCCCCTAGAGAGGGAAAAAAAGAGAGGAGGAGGGCAGTTTTCCAACTTCTGTAACACCTCATTCTACTTAAAATCCTGAAATCCCTAAAGCCAAGATCAAGCCTCATCCCTTGCTTTCCAGACTTAACACCAGAAACGCTCAACCCAGCTCCCGCCTTGCTCAAGTTCTGTTTGAAGACTTGTTAGTTGCTAGAAAGTTCGTTTCAAGGTCGTACACAAGAGGTAAGCCTCTCATCCCCCATCTCTTTGCTTTTAGTTTAGTTTCAAATTGCTTGAAGTCCTAAAATCCTATGAAACCTGCATTCCCATCTTCCTCCCGATTGAGAAAAAGTGGTAGAGAAGCGAGGGTCTTAGGGAAAATAGTACCTAAGACCCGATAACATCACCTCAAATCAATTCTAGGCGAAGTTGTGAACGTTTTTACTAGATTTCAGAAGCTTTGAGCAATCTTGTTAGTTCGTGTTTTACTAGAATTTGAGCTTGAATTACTCTTGTAGTGGGCTGATATAGTAGATTAGAGAGAATGATGCCTAACACCTTCCCTCTCCCAATCTTTTGGACCAAAAACCTTTTGGTTCGGTGCCTTACCCAGGGAGGATGGAGTCCCTATCAAGGACTTAAATCGAATCTGTTCAAACCCGAAAATGAGGGCCCATTTCCTCTAAAAAAATGGGTGGCAACTCCAACTCCTTGAGCCGGCCATGAGCTTCTCGGAGCTCATAAGCATTGTTTTCTCTTATGTGGCACCTACATGGCACCATTTTCTCAAAAAATGGCACCAATGCCAAACACCGCCTACATGAGTAAGACTAGGTGGGATTGCCGATCCACCCAATGCACCCAACCCTACCCTGCCAACTACCCACTTAGCACACCCAGTCTAGTCCTATCTACCACCCACCCAACAAGCCCAACCTAGCTCTACCATGCATGCCCACCCACCCACCTAGCGAGCCTAATACCGCCCTACCATGCAACATGCCCATTCCCACGTAAAAGTGTTGCCGAAAACATAGGAGTCTGTCAAGACACCCTGTCTTTTTGAAAATCTTTAAGAGAAAATGTTTTTAATATAAAAAAGGGTAAATTACAAAGACCCCCTATACTATGGTGTCAGTGACAAAGACCCCCCTGAACTTTTACTTAACCTGAAACTATGAAATTTGTAATTCGACAAGTTCAAGAGCAAAGTTTATTTGATTTCAAATACCAAATGTCCTTTCCATCCCCCGAGACCTTAACTATCTCCATGAATGATAATGAATACTCGAAAACCACGACTAAATTCGATGCATAATGATCGCCCATCAAATATTCTTTTACGAAATTGGCACACCTCTCTAGGATCTGCTTCCAGAGCTCCACTCCATTGGTCTTGATTGAGAATTTGCAATTGTCGCATAATAGTCCATCGTCTACTCGAATCTTGTGGTCACCAACGATTGGGTCTACTTTAGTCAATTTTTGGATTTTTGACAGGATTTTGAGGTGTGGTCACTATTGAGGATTCGTTGTTCTCATTGGAAGACGATGAGCGGTGGCCAAAAAATGGAAGAAAAGAAAGATGGAAAGGAAAAGGGGAAAATAGGGAAGGGGAAAGAGAGAGAGAGAGAGAGAGGATGATGGAAGGTTAGCTATCGCCGTTGGTTTGAGTAGAGAAGATAGTGATCTTCACCTAAAAGGGTATTTTGGGTATAGTTCACAATTAAATCAAACATGTGAAATGATGTGTAAACAGTCTGTAACGGAGACTTAACGGGAAGGGAGTTGTGCAACAATTGTCAAAAATAGTAGGGATACTTTAAGTACTGAAATAGTAGGGGTATAGATAGTCAATTTCTTAAACCTTAGGGGTAGTTTAAGAAATTTGCCCTTCTTTTTTATTTTATTAGATAACTTTGTATTAATGCTTTTTTTTTAATTAATTAGTTAATATTATTGTTAAAATTAATAATTTTTATGAGTTGAGGCATTTATTGTGCATAATGCCCATACTACACAAGAGACATATATAAAATAGAGAACCCATTAAAAATGATATAAAAATAAAAAATTAATGAAAATTTAAAATATAAAATATGTTTTATCACTTACACGAGGAAGACAAGCTAAATAGGTCTATATTGACCCATTTTTGAAAACAGTTCCGATTCATCTAGAAACCCGTAATATATACACAACATACAACAACAACAACATTTATCTAACAACTATTAAAAGTTAAGAAATAAATAAAAATCAGTAGTTCATAAATTGAAAAACTAAAGTACAATTTAATTCTATTTAAATATACTTAATATATAATAAGATAATTAAAATTAATAATAAAAAGTAAAAAACTATGAAAAGTAATAAAATAAATCATTTACATTCCATATAAAAATTAATTAAAATAATGTCATAAATACTCCTTAGGGATTACCATTTATGACTTAGCCCAACCTTGGGCTTAAGCCCAACACATAATGTGGGCAATACGGCTGTAAAATTAATAAAAAAATACTAAAAAGTTAATAAAAAGTATTAAATTGTAGTAGCATTTTCTAGCAACTATTAAAAATTAAGAAATTAATATAAATTTGTATTGATAGGATGATTAAAATTAATAATAAAAAGTAACAAATCGTTTACAACTTTGCCTATCCCGATTAGATCAATAAATTTCTATACTCAAGCAACTATTTTTGTTTTGAGTTTGGTCTAGTTGCACTAAGCCCACATATAATGTGGGTAGTAGGGCTATAAACGGATCATATTCAAATCAAATCCAGCTACATCCACATCAACATCTGATTATAAAATTTCTAGATCTGCACCAACATCTGATTATTATTATGTTGGATTTTGAATTTTAACATATAAATGCATATATGTATAATTATATAAAATATCTATGTTTATACAATAATTATACTACATATACAAAATAATAATTTTTTATTAGATATAGATTTTAATCAAATTAGATGGGGCTAAATTCACATCAAATCGAATTATTAACTAAATGCAAGTTCTAACATCCAAATTTGGGATAGTCGGATTCAAAGTCTAATTTGGTATTGAAACATTCAAAGTCCAATGATGGCCCGAGTAGATATTGCCCAAGCTAAGGAACCACTAATAAGATCAACTTGGAAGTTATATGCGTATATGGTAAAATTTATTATATAATATTTAGATAACAAATTTTATATTAATATATATAGAAATGTTATATGTTTTTTATACTAGACTAGAATTAAATAAAAATATTAATTTATAAAAGAAACCATAGTTTTATAATTAACACAAGCAAGCATGTAGGTCTAGACAAATATTATTACACCTAAGGCGTGGCGTAGGTGTTGGAAGGGTTAGGATTCATCATATGGACGGCTGAACCATGCTAGATGGTTGGGCAAATTTTCAAAAATTTCCTAATCATTATGAGAATTGAATTCCCTATGTTTTGAAAAACTACATTTTTTAATATTGGTTTTGCATTGAACCGAACCGGATTTGAAACCAAAGAGGGAGATTTATACCTAATACATATACCATAAACATAGGTCCCAAGGTGGAAGTTCATGCCCAAATCAATCCTAAAACCAGCCTCCACTGAACATGGCATAGTGTATAAGTGAAATTGATTCAGCAACACAGTTTTCAACAAAACTACAACCCAATTGCTTGGATCGAACTGGGGAAGGTGAGCCTAAAATTCCTCTGAATTTTCGTTATAGGGTTTATTGGAAAACAAAAGAGAAGAAAAGAGAACAAGAGAGAGTGGTCTTCTAGTCTAGTCCGCCCTCTTCTGCTTTTATCCTTATGGAACACTCTCCTAATCAAATTAGGAGATTATCCAAATCTAATTTGGATCTAGACGCTATTAAGAGATAAGCTTTACCCTCTTAAGAGAATGGGTGCTTCATACCCATTTCCAAACCCATATTTGACCTATAGCACATGATGACATATTACTTAATCTTATTAATTATTCCTTTAAAGGCCCATGACCCAATACGTCGCATGGCCAACTTAGGCCTGATTTGTATGGCGTGGGACCCCACAATGACCTCACATAAGTCCACATGGGTTCATCCCAGCCTCTATGAAAAGGCTTAGCTGAATTTACTACTAAACGTAGTGAAACCCTAAGCACATCACTATGGGCTCAATATGGGCACAACATGGGCACAACATTTACACCTAAATGATCATTGAATTCAGCAATCCTATGAAGATCCAAGGATAATGGACTTAAGTAAGATAAAACCCATCAAGTAATCAGCCCTATAATGGTCTCTTACACTTAAAATTTTGGTCCATAATGATCAAACACTACCTGACAGGGAATGACCTCTCCCCTAGCTGCAAGGTGCAGTGTCACACTCTCTGCTCGGATGGATCCCAGGAATTAAAACATTTTGCAAACATTTTTAGATCCTCAGACTGCCTCAACATACCCAGGTTTGGACCCTTGATGGATTTCACTAATTGGCATATCAAAGACACCCAAATCCAACACTTAGTGTAGTACCATAATCAAGTCTAAGGGTTATGTGTAACTTTCCAGATTTACCCATCAATCTCCAAAGTCTAAGGCATAATTAGAAAATGGTTTGGGTTTAGTATTTCATTCAAACACACACTGCATGTGCTTTGGATCTAACCCTAGCAGTTGAGACAAGCTGCCACAACTTCTTTGGCAGCACATCAGTGTCAACCTTAGCGGGATAAACTCCCCAAGTCTATCCAACGACTGAGAACATTCTAAACTAACACGAATCTCATAAGTGTCTAATTTAAAGGGTAATTTCACTGAAACATACCAATATCAACATAAAACAATAATGTTTTCTTAAAGGATAATTTCATAAAAGCATACCAATATCAACATAAAACAATAATGTACCACTACAAGAAAATTCACTTTTAGCGACGGTCAAAATTGCCGCTAAAAGTCTTTAGAATTACCGATAGAACCTTTACCGACAACTGCCAAACAGCCGCTAAAACATGTCACTAGAAGTTCTAGCGGCAATTTTTGCGACTACCGATATAACTCTCAAAACTATCTCTAGAATGAGAGTTTTAGCGGTAGTTGACGATTGATGGTAAATAGACAAACGACTGCCACTATAAGTTCAATGACTATTTTGGCATATATTGTTTTTAGCGACAGTCGATATCACCTTTAGCATCAGTTCTGACTACCGCTAAAGGTTTCCAATATGGCGTCGAAAATACATATAGCGGCAGTAAAAAAAAAAAAAATTAGCAGTAGTCATGAATGCTGTTAAAGATCCTAATTTAATTTTTCCCACCTGCCAAAATAATCTAGAATTTTGTCCAAAATCCAAATAACATGTATTTGTTTTAAATTATTAAATAAAGTAGCAATTTCTTTCAAATAAGCTATTATATCTTCATTTGAAGTTAAATGCAAAAAATCAAAACATCAATTACAAATAAAATATAAACATCCATTCTCCATTCAAAACATTTAAGTCACAAATACATAAAATACAACTTTTATCATCCATTCTCAAAAACATATAGTTTCATTTATAACACTTGGTATACAAAAAACTTCTTCTGATTCTCAAAATTCCAACAAAGATGAATTCCTGTACAAAAGATGAAAACAATTGTAAATAAATCTGAATCAAAATCATAAATAAGAAAATATCAATTATGCAAACAAATTAGAAAAGTATTAACCACAATGATCAAAAACTTATGAAAATTAATTCCTGCTAACCAAGGCTTGTAGACAAAAACTTCTTCTCAGTCTTAACTTTTGTGAGATTACCTCTTGGTTTTTGCAGGTGGAGCCCTCTCCAGCTACTGGTACCTTCTCCAAGCTTCAAAGCACCTCAATTGTTTATTTCATTTTCTTTACTGGGTTGACAAAGAATGCTTTTCTACAACATTGTTGAAATTATTTAAGAATGGATTGATGAAATCTGTCTTTTACAGTGATAGTATTATGTCCTTAATTTTCTTGACCTCCATCTTCTACCTTGCATTTCATGTAGAAGGAAATTGTGAACTCCTTTTTTGTAAAATTTTAGCTCTGATTCTTCTGTGAATTCAAATTAATGGCACAGTCTGAAGACAAGAAGACAAAGGTTCTACCTACTATATCATATCTTATCACCATAACTTGGTTTATCTCAAAGAATGATAAGATATCAAAACTTGCAATTGACAAAATAAGCAGAACACCCTATCTTACCACCAATAGATTAGATCTGGATGAGGATTTAAGCTAGAAGTATTTTCCAATTATCTTGTAGCGCCACATGAACACAGGTGGAGACACACCAGGAGCATACCATAGGTAGGTCCAAGAGAAATTGCTAATAAACTCTAATACCATAGGTGGGGACACACCTTTAATATACAGCCTTACAGGAACTAAAGTAGTTTATCTTTTTGAAAGTCTTATTCTTAGTGAATTCTTGCTTCATCACCTCCATTAATACAAATTTTACCATTTCTCAAAAGAAATATATATATGCAAGAAATTCCATTTCGACATTGCTGGACTCCGCTTGCATCTATATGCCATTTATATGTTCATGTAAATAACAATGCATACTATATGTAAAAACTAAATATATGAGATGCAGGGTATATTACAAAAAGGAATTAACCATAGCTATGAGTTGCTTAGTCAAAGAGAAATGTCATGGAGGAGAGAGATAAAAATTTAAACCTGGATGAATACATTGAACCAAATAACTTTATCTTATTTCTATATTTTAGGAATGAATATGCAAGGAGTTCCATTATATTCCTAATGCAAGGAAGGAAATCTATTTTAACTGAATCGAAAGACTGTGATATATGACATACTTGTAGTAACATGGACCTATCATATTCTACATAAAGGCCTTTCTCCTTGTTGCTGAACAAAGGAAACAAAAATTAGTGTCTAAACCAATATTTTTGAACCATCATTGACCTGGACGGTCAGACCGTTCGGCCGAAAAACCGTCCAAGCAACCGGTTCCATATCCGCTTCCCAGTGCAACCCCTATTTTGCATGCAAGATACCCTGACAATAAATTAGCAATGCCATCCCCCTTGATGGGGACACTGTCAAATACACAAACACCTGGAAGGAAATGGGTTGCTCCTAAAGATGTGATCGAGAAAACTGTTGAGAGGATGCAAAAGAGAATGATCAAGAACAGGGAGTTTGTCATGAACTAGGAAGCAGGCATACACCAATGAGCTTGAGAACAAGGTTTCATGTCTAGAAGAGAAGAATGAAAGGCTTAAAAAATAGAAGGAACTAGAAAAGATATTGCCATGTGCACCACCTCCTGAGCCAAAGTATCAGTTTCGAAGAACAAGCTCAACACCTTTTCGATGTGTTTATATGGACGTTTGATTGAGTTGCATGGGTGGTTTTCATCAATTAAGATGCTAGGTTGATACATATGGTACACTACAAAAAGTATTTCAGTATGTTGATTCCATAACACATGGAGTGTGCTGTGAGTACATTACACTTTTTGCCTAATAGCTATTGTTTTTCTATTTTATATTCATAATGTATATGTGAGCTTAATGTATATGTACACGTACATGTTAGTATAGGGAATACACTAAGATACCAAAATATGACATGCCTTGTCTAGCATGACTTGACCATACTAAAATTAAATATGACTTTATGCATTTACTACTTAACCATGACCTAACTACAAATTTAAAAATTGTCATTTGTGCACTATATAGTAAAGCACAAGAAAAGGAAAAATTGATACCATATCATGAAGTTTCTAATATCTGAACCATTCTTGGAACAATGGGTTTTCGGAGGACAGGAAAAATCCCATTATCTTCTCAATGCATATATGAATGGTAACTAGAAGAGCTAATACTTTTTATTTACCATAATGCACAAGACAAAAATCATTAACAAACATAAATTGCATTTAAACATACACTGTTTATAGCTTATTTTCAATTATTTCTTTTCTGATATTTCTTGTATGCTTTGATGAATCTTTTGTAGCTGCACATGGAAGATTTATGCAAACAAAGTGTTGAACATGGGATCCATCTACAACTTCTGGAGACAGTTGAACAAAAAACAAAAGCAAGCCAAACAAAGATACCTTCAAGTGTTCTACAATCTCCAATTTAGAAGCTTGGTGAATCGGTTTACTTTAGGTATTAATTAATAATTGGCTAAAAAAATAAAGAAGTTTCAATAATTGCTTGTTTTCATTGATATTGACATCATTGTAGGCAAATAATGTACTAATACCAAGTGATGAAGCCCAACAACAGCCAGCTCCTAAGCCAAAATCCCAGGCAACACAAGGCATGTTATCTCCATCATAAAGTAACTAAAGGACACTAGTAGGGATGGCAATTTCGTGGGAATTTTCGGGTATCCAACCCGTCCCAATCCTAATAGAACCTGTTTATCAAAACCCTTTAGGGTTTGGGATGGGTTTGGAATTTTAGATAAAAACCCTATAGGGTTTGGGACGGGTTTGGGTTTTGACTTTAGGGTATCCAATACCCGATACCCGGGATGCATAAACATGAACCTATTATATTATATATCATGCACAAATTTATAAATTTTAAGTACTAAGATAATTATTCTATTATTAATATTTTATTTGTATAAATTTTTTGGGATTAAAATCATCATTTGATGTAAATTTGGATTGGATAGATTGCTTATTTCATTTAGTTATAAAATGCTAATTTTAAATATTATTTCTTTTAATTTTTAGTTGGAATTGTTAATCATATACATGTATTGATTGTTTTGATGAACACAAAAGTTAAAAAAATCTATTTTATTTCATTATATAACACAAAAGGCGAGATGGCTTAGTGGCTTAAAGTAGTGTTAAGAGATTTGGTGTTATCATTAATTGATTCGGGTTCAAGTCACACTATAAGCATTAAGAAACTTTTTTTAGTAGAAAACATTTGGTCAAGGGGTTTAACGGGTGGGAGGGGTTTAATGGGTTTGGGAAATTGAAAGGAAAAGTTAGACGGGTTTGGAATCAGGGATACATAGACGGGTTAAGGAATGGGTAGGACAAATTGTACGAGCACCCTACCCGTTGCCATTCCTAGACACCAGCCTTGTGTGTATAAAATCACAGTTAATTATTTGTTTCATCTTTTATTTGAAATTAGTCTGAAAATATAAAGAACAATGACCCCAATGGAGTTTCAATATTGAACTTCTTATGTTGTTTTTTTTTATAAAATTTTGTATTCACTATTTTACATGGTTGTTTCTTGCTTTGTCTATACCAAATGCTCATCTTCTCAACTACAAAGGTAATGATAATCCCCTATCAACTCTACCCTACATTGCTTCATTCTCTCTCAATGATAATCCCCAATCAACCCTAGCAATGGTGTTTGGATTTTACCCTGCTTCAACTCAGAAGAGCACTCTTCTCAGGAATGACCATGTCGTAAGAACTAACAACATTTAATTATCAAAACATTTTGGCTGGTTATCAGGACCCAGAAGTTGGGCCATCATGTGAAATGAAATCAAGACCCAGAAGAGCATTTTTCTTCACCTGTCCCATAAGAAAATTGAATTCTCTTCTCTAACAATAATGGACTGGTCTCATTCTCTATTACTTCCTCTATTTCTCTCTCTACCATTGTTTGGCCTTCACACGCTCCAAGATATTTCAAAACCCAAAAATTTAGTATAAATGGCAATACCTTCAATTACAAGAACTATAAGGTCACTATCAGTAAAACTACTACTCTAAACTTCCCATCTCAACTGATCCTTGATCCCTCATTCAACCACAATTCGAATTCCCAAAACAAGAACAATTCAAGTCCACATTTCTTTAGATCATCTATCAAAATCAGGGAAATATAAAAAGGAAGATGGAAGAATAAAATTTAAAATAAAATTGAAAACAGAGAAGATGTTGAATATTATAAAAGAAGTATAATACCTGTTTATGGTATGGTCCAATAATGACATAATTTGAGATGTTTCAATTAGTTTGCAAGCTCAATTCTGGTTTTTCTCGGAACCCATAAAGTACAACCCCTTTCTTTACATCATCTCTAATCTAAATCTCATCAACAAAGATAGAACTTGCCTTTAACAACCACGACCAATTTGGTCCCAATGTCAAATGATAGTTCCCATAATATCCATACCACAAACTCAACGAAACTGCAAGAAACCCTAGCAACGGATTTTAGGCTTGGATAATCATTTATTGAAACCCTAGCAATGAAGAGAGAAAGAAAACAGCATCAGACGTAGTTGCATAATCATCTAAGGTGCAAAACGATGAAGAAGAATGAATGGAAGGATTTGAGTGGGAAAGGAAGATTTCAGAGATTGAGATTGAGAGAGAGAGAGAGAGACAAAGAATGAAAGAAAGAGAAAGAGAGGAGATTACCTATTTGACACTGGCGTCGTCGTTGGGTGCCGACCAGTTGTCACAGTGGTGAGAGGTTGATTCTAAGAGAGAAAGAGAATGATAGGAGCACGGTGTGGATAAAATTAGAAAAGGGATAGACAAGGGGGAAATTCCAATTCGTGCTTTACACAATTGCCCCTATAAACTATTATTTTTTAGCGGCAACCCACCTTTAGTCACTTTTAAAACTGCCGCTAAAAGCAAATTTGTTGCAGTGTACTTTTATTTATTTACAATAAATATATTTGTACATCAGTCTAATTGGAGATAAGGGCATATAATATTGTGAGCTCCGGGAAATTCATGACCGGCTCAAAGAGTTGGAGTCGCTATCAATTTTTTAGAGGAAATGGACTCTCATTTTTTGGTTTGAAAATATCGATTTAAGTCTTCGATAGTGACTCTGTTTTCCATGGAAAAGGCACACAACCAAGATATTTTGGGTTCTAAGGATTGGAAGAGGGAAGGTATTAGAAACTCTTCTCTCCAAGCTATTGTCGCAGCCCAACACGGGAGTTGTCCAGGCTCAGTTTCTTTCAAAGAAAATAGAAATGGTTGCAAAAATTTCTTAAATCTGGAGGAACATGCTTTCAACATCTCCTAAGACCGATTTTGAGGTGATTTTATCGGGTCTTAGGTACTGATTTCCCTAAGACCCTCGCCTCTCTGCCTTTACTCACAGTCAAGAAGAAATTGCAAGCAATGGTTCTCCAACATTTCAGAACCTCAAGCAACCCAGAAAAACTAAAAAAGACGTACCTTTCGTATGTGCCTTTACGAGAGTTTTTCAGTAGCTAGAAATGAGGTAGAATGAAGTTTGAATGGGTTCTTGAGCTAGGGAGTGCTTTTGGTTGCAGCAACTTCTACTTGAAAATGGACGAGGCGAATTTGGAATCTGGGGTTTAGATTATTTCCTAGTTTCAGGTGAACAAGAGGTAGTATGGGTTGGGAGAAAGCTCCCTTCTCTCTCTTTTTTCTCTCTCTAGGGGACTCCCTCAGGTTTTCTCTCTTCTGTCCCTTCCTCAGGTTTCCTTTCTAGTCCCTTCCCCAAGCTTGAGCTGGGCCTTTATTTATAGAGAAAATGGAAGGAGATGGGTCTGAAATTCGCTCAGCTATAGTGTTTGTGACTGAGTAGAGTTTTTTCACTGAAATAGGCAAAGATTCTTCAAAGAAATAGGTGTACAGTCAAGATTTCTTGTTTGGTGAAAAATTTTCTTCGATTTGGAGGTGGTTTTCATGGGGTTTGTGCGTCCAATGGGAGCTTGGGGCGTGTCAGACGTTGCAGTCTCGTATTTGGGGCTGTTAGCGGTAAAAAATGTAAATTTGATGAACTTTTAAAAGTTATTTTGTCTTTTCTTGGTCTTAAATATGGGTCTGTTTAGTATTTTGAGCTTTTTGGGTCTGTTAGGCTTTGTTTGATTGGCCCAGGTGTTCTAATGGGTTAAGAATGGGTTTGACATCAGTCATCACTCTTTTAAGGCTTTAGGTTGGGCCACATGACATGGCAATTTAATCTGGTGCATCGAAATTGTATATTTCTAATTTAACGGTCAAATGAATGAGTCTGGTCATGAAATTTGGTGTCCTAGGACTTTTTGGGTCTTTGAACACAGTGGTGAGGTCTGATTGGACAAATGGGGTCGAGATGATGGAGATCTATGGTTGACAAGTTCGGATTTATGAGATTTACTGAAATAGAATCTTTATTTGATGAAGGGTCATATTGAGGAATTTTGGGATGAAATTCGGTGGGTTGGCACTTTTGATCATCCTAAATCTAATGGAAGTGATGGATCTTTGATCAAGGGTGCAGATTGATTGATTTAGTTCAGATCATGGTCTTAGCTTATGGTTTTCCAATCAACGAGAGGGTTCGAAATGGAATCTTACTTTTTCATGGTTAAATGGAGGTGTTTGGTCATGAGATTTGACATGCTAGGGTTTTCTGGGTCTCTAAACATAGTGGTAAGGTCTGATTTGTCATGTGAAGTTGGGATGATGGATGGTAGGCTCTAATTAATGAGATTTGCTGGAATAAGATCTAGGCTTGATGGGGGGTTAAACGAGGAAATTTTGAGCTACAATTTGGTAGGTAGGCCTGGATTAGGGTGAGGAGTCAAATGGATGATTCTGATCTGAGAAATGTATGGTCGATCTTGGTTATCATTAAGGCCATCCGAATGGGATCTTGATGTTTTTGTGGTTAGTTGTTGAAGATTCATGGTGGGATTCGCTATTTGATTATTTCCTAGTGATTTTCGGGTGATGGATATGTTGGATTTGATTTTGGAGGAGTTTGAATTTGGATATCGCATAGATCGAAGCCATTAGAAAGGAAGATGGCGTGATGAATGGTGGATCTTTAGAGTTTAGTCATGAAAATTGATGTGTAACTAAGTTATAGTTTTTCAAGACTAAGGATGATGTTTGATCAAGGTTCTTGTTTGTCCTATGGATTGTGTCAAAGGAGGGTTTTTTTGGGTTTGGAAAGTCTCAAGTTGATCTGGTTGTGTTTCAAGTTTTTGGAGTGCAAAAGGGGAGTACACAGAGGTAAGGTGAAGAGACCGAGCAAAAATTGGGTGCTAACAAATGTCTAACACTAGGCTAGGCGAAACAACCTTAAAACTACTAATACACTATCAAAATTTTCAATGGGCTACAGAATGGGTGTAGCCCATCTTTCATTACTCTTTTGGCTTCAATATTATCAAAAATAGTTAAAAAAACCCAAAAATAATGCATACATGGGTTGCACTCGGTTTGGTTTAGTCCAATTATGAATGTTACGATGCATGCAACTTGGGTGAGTTGAGTCAAGATGAAGATCAATCCAAGCCTAATCCAAAGTCTTAAACCTTAAGTTTGGGCTTAGAGTAATTTAATTATGACTAAAATAGTTAACTATAGAATAATTTAATTATAACTATAGCCTAATTTTATATATTCGTTGATCTTTAAATTTTAAATATTTAAGTGATATTTAATTATTTACAAAGATTGAAACATTTAATCATTAATAAATTAAAATAAATAAAATAGAGCACTAAAAAATAATATGGGAAAAATAGTTATTTTATTAAGTAATTAGCAATAATTTATTGTGCTTATTAAAAATATTAATATAATTAATCCAAATTATTAAATTAGTAAAATGATTTTGTAACAAACTTTTAAAATAAAGATTTAATTGATTATATCACTTTCCTTGATAAATCCCATGCATTTCATAGGTCCCCATTAGTAATTTATGGAAAAAATAAAGTATCAAAAAGATTCTCATGGGCATGGAAAGGTATCTTAATTGTCGAGATGTTTTATATAAAAAGGAATATGTAAGAATAGTGGTACACGACTACAGATTTGAACAAAAAAGAAAAGAAAAATTAGAAGAGAAGAGAGATGAAACCCTTTGAATTTATATACATAGTTTCCTAATTGTGAAAGAACTTTAATGCTTAAATGGCAAGATAAGATAATTAAAACTAATCTTAGATAAGATAGAATAGGATTAAAACTAATCCTACTAGGAAATCTGATCCTAATCAAAGACTTAATTAAATCTAAGTACAACTCAAGCTGTCACACGAGTTCACTAATGTGAGGTCTACAGTTTCCTACACTCCCCCTCAAGTTGGGAGTAGATGTTTGTGATTCCCAACTTGCATAGGTCTTCTTCTAACTTCTTTCTTGAAATAGCCTTGGTGAGAAGGTCTGCAAGCTGCATGTCGGAGGTGATGTAGGGGAGACATACTTCTTGAGATGTAACCCTTTCTCTAATAAAATGTTGGTTCACTTCAATATGCTTAGTTCTGTCATGTTGTATTGGATTATGGGCTATATTAGTGGTATCTTGGTTATCACAGTACAACATTAGGGGTTTCTCATAAACAATACCCAATTCCTCAAGTAATGATCTTAACCATAGAATCTCAACCACACTGTTTTCCATGGACCTATATTCAGATTCAACACTAGAACGAGAGATAATATTTTGCTTCTTACTCTTCCAGGAGACCAGATTACCTCTTACAAAGGCACAGTATCCAGAGGTAGATCTTTGATCATCCACACACCCAACCCAATCAGCACCTGTATAGACTTCTATCTTCATGTGGTCATTTTTCTTGAACAAAATGCCTCTACCTAGGGACATCTTCAAATATGCTAATATCCTTTCAACTACAAGGAGATAAGTAGTTTTGGGAGAGTGCATATACTGACTTACTACACTGACTGCATAACTGATGTCAGGTCGTGTGAGGCAAAGATAGAGAAGTTTTCCAACTAACCGTTGGAACATAGCTTTATCTTCAATAGGTGTGTCTGCAGGCTTAACTCCCAACTTTCCTATTTCTTCTAGCAGGTCAATGGCATACTTTCGTTGAGAGACAAAAATCCCATGCTTGGATCTAGCTACCTCAATGCCCAAGAAGTATCGTAGTTCCCCTAGATTTTTCACCTCAAACTCTTGATGAAGAAGTTGCTTAAGAGACTCAATTTCACCAGTATTTCTCACTATTACTACAATATCATCCACATACATAGTAAGCAAAGTTACGAAAGAATCCAATCTCTTAATAAATAAGGTGTGGTCTGACTGGGCCAACACATATCCAAACATATCAAGGCTCGTCTGAATCTATCAAACAAAGCTATGGGGATTGTTTTAGTCCATATAAAGCTTTGTTCAACCATCAAACCTTTTTTTCTATCTCCGTACCAAAAAAACCAGGAGGCAACTGCATGTAAACTTCTTCCTGTAAGTCTCCGTTGAGAAAGACATTTTTAACATCCATTTGATACAACGGCCAAGAGTAACTAGCCACAAGAGATAGTAAGACTCTGTAGTGGTCATCTTTGCTACTGGTGCAAAATTTTCTAGGTAGTCAATACCATATGTCTGAGTAAATCCTTTTGCAACTAACCGGGCCTTATACCTTTCAACGAAACTATTAGCCTTATGTTTCACAGTCATGAGGGCATCCATTTCTGCTTTTATTGCATCTTTCCACTCTGGTACTTCTAATGCTTCCTGTATTGTTCTGGGAATGGGAATATCATCAATGGATGCAAGAAAAGACTTATAAGAGAGAGACAAATGATCATAGGACAAGAATTGAGAAATGTTGTGAGCTGTGGATGTGGTGCAGCGACGCTTGCCCTTACGAACTACTATGGGAAGGTCAAGATCATCTAATGAAGGTGAAGGCTCCATGGTGGGATGTCTCTCATTTGTAGTATCTGTGGTACCTGGATCTACAAATGGAGCCGAGGCTACTGTGGTACTGAGATCTAGATCTATAGAGGGGACTCGGACTGGCCTGCACTGTTGATGTCTAAAATCAACCTATCTCCATCGTCTGTGATAGACTCTCATATCCCTGCACCTTTGACAACCTTCCCCATTACACCATTCTTCACTTAATGGGATTGGTAAAGGAACTTCTAATGAGTTGCTCACATCCTCACTATTCTCCCCCTAAGGAGAAACCCTTGGATAATAGGGTTTATCCTCAAAGAATGTGACATCCATTGAAACAAATCCTTTTCTAGAAGTGGGTTCATAACAGCAATATCCCTTTTGAGTTTGGGCATAATCAAGGAAAATACATTTTGAGGCCTTAGGATCAAATTTAGAATGATGAGGGCCAAGGATTTGAACGAAGCAAGTGCACCCAAAGGTTTTGAGTGGAATAGTAAACAATTCTTTATCAGGGTATAAAAGGGTAAATGGAGGTTTCATGTCGATAATCCGTGAGGGAATCCGATTGATGAGATAAACTACAATAAGAACAGCATCCCCCCAGAAATGTATATATAGGCACATTTGAGATAAACATAATGCCTCTAGCTACCTCTAATATGTGTGTGTCTATTTTTTCTTTCAGCAACCCCATTCTGTTGTGGTGTATGCGGGTCGGTACTCTGATGGATAATCCCATGTTCAAGCATGTAGGAGGCTAATGGGTTTGTAAAATATTCTTTTGCATTATCATATCTAAAAATTTTAATTTTAACCCCAAATTGGGTTAAAATCATTTGATGAAAGATCTGGGTTAATGTAGGAACCTCATCTTTAGAATGCATAAGATAAACCCAAAAAAACCGAGTATAATTATCAACAAATAACAGAAAATATTTGTACCCTCCCATGGCTGAGGTATGATAGGGTCCCTAAACATTAGTATGCACAATTTCAAAGGGAATATTGATTCTCTTATTACTTAATGAATAAGTTGTCCTGCAATGTTTTGCAAACTCACAACTTTCACACTTCAAACTAGACATCTAAATAGATACAAATAAATTAGGAAACAAACTCTTCAAAGCCTGAAAGGATAAATGACCCAGCCTATTATGCCAAAGCATCACCTGATCAATACACTGAGAAACAAAAGATTTCTTAGTTTCACTATCTTCCTAACGAGCACTTCCTCCAAGTAGGTAGATTCCATTTGTCTCACAACCAGTCCCGATCACCTTCCTTGTCTCTAGATCCTAAAAAACACAACGATCCGGAAAAAAGATTATTGAAAAATTTTGTGTTTTTGTAATGCTACTAACTGAGAGCAAGTTAGTATTAAGCTTAAGAACATGCTAGACGGAGGATAGGGAAATGGGATCAGACAACTTGATGTCTCCTTTGTTAGAAATAGGAACAAGGGATCCATCAACAATGAACACTTTGTCTTTACTGGAAGATAAATGATAAGTAGAGAAAAGTGATGGCAAGCCAGTCATATGGTCAGATGCTCTTGAATCTATTATCCAATAATGTTCTATATAACGTGGAGCTGAAGCATGATAAGCTGAGGCCCGATTACCTGATTGAGCGAAGGCTGAGGTTGAAGGAGTTGATGGTGGCTGAGGAGATGAAACTGAGTTACTAACTTCACTTTCCAATTGTGTCAGATCAGCTTGGATAGCAACTAGGGTGTCTAGAGGAGTTCCTCTTAAGGTTGTTGAGGTTGTACTATCAGTGTTAATAGATATATTGGCATTCCCCTTTTTTGTTTATGAGTTTTGCTAGAACCAGATGTGGATATAACTTCCAACAAGTGTCTTTAGTGTGTTTAGGTTTCTTGCATGTTCACACACTAGGTCTTTCTTAGCCTCTTTCTTCATATCCTTTTCCTTATCTCCCCCAGACTTGGGTTTAACTGCTACCAGGGTAGATTCGAAAGGTTGTTGCTGCAACATAATCTTTCTCCTAGTCTCCTCACTATGCACTAGGGAATAGGCTTGAGACAGAGTCACACCTTCTCTTGTCAACAGCTGTTGTCTTATAATACCATACTCAGAATTTAGACTAGCTAGGAACTCAAATAATCTGTTAGTTTCAATTTGTCTTCTGTAAGTCTGTGCATCTCTTTGACTTTCCCATTCTATTGTCTCAAGATGGTCAACTTCATGCCACAGAGATTTTAAGGTTGAAAAATAAACAGAGACCTGTTTCTCTCCTTGTCTAAGATTTCTAACTTCCAATTTTAGCTCATAATCCCTAACAACATTAAGGGGCTATGAGTAGGTTTCCTTCACAACATCCCATATTTCTTTAGCTATTTTTACCCATAAGTAATTTCAGTTGATGTGTGGCTGCATAGAGTTGCACAACCATGCCATTACCAAATAATTTTTAGCTGATGTGTGGTTCCTTCACATCCCCCAACAAGTAGTTCAACTTTCCTCTTTCCTCAATGGCTATCATGGCTGATTGGGACCACTCTAAGTAGTTTAAATCATCAAACTTTACAATTGTAATCCGGAAGGTGTTTTCAGACATGCTAACTAAACCAGTCCGAAAAAAACCCTCCCCTTGACTTTTAAACTCCATTAATAATTAGTAAAAAGACTTCCTAATTACTGTACCAGTCGGCCTACTGGGTCTGTAGCAGGTAATAGTAGTAAAAAAATGTGACAATCGGCCTATTGAGACTGATAGAAAAAAATAACAATTATGTTGTAACAGTCCTGTTGAAATAGCTCTTCCAGAGAGCAAAGAAGTCGAGGGAGACAAGTCCTGAATCAATAACAGCCCTGAAACTTAAGGGTTTTCTCTTAAACCCTGAAAGGAACTACATAAATCTTCTAGATTATTTTGTACCTCTTATCCAGGTATTCTTACTACCGATCTTGAGAAAGATTGAAAAACTTACCAGAAAATTCTGAAAAGCTCTGATCTTGAACTAGAAATCTTCTGAAATTCTGATTGCGACCTCTAGTACTGATCGAACAGGAATCCTTTGAAATTTTGATTGCCAAGGATATGATTCTTCCTGGAAGAGTTTGATCAAGCCGACCACATGAGAGCTGACTAGGGCTGGAAGAGTAGAGAAAGCTCTCTAGTACTGATCGAACAGGAATCCTTTGAAATTTTGATCTTGATCCTTTTCTCTTCCTATGATTCTTCCTGGTTATCAAGGATATGATCCAATCTTTGGACTAATGCTGTAGATAGCCTTGAAGAATCAGCCAAAGAGAGCTTTCTCAACTCTTCCAGCCCTAGTCAGCTCTCATGTGGCCGGCTTGATCAAACTCTTCCAGACTCCTTGAACCAAGCTCTGATACCAAGTAGTTGTACAAGACTATAGATTTGAACAGAAAATAAAAGAAAAATTATAAGAGAAGAGAGATGGAGAAGAACTCGTGGAAGGGTTTTAGGATAAGATAGTGGTTGGTTGTGTTAAAATAGCCACCCCACCCTTTGAATTTATATACATAGTTTCCTAATTGTGAAAGAACTTTAATGCTTACATGGGAAGATAAGATAATTAAAACGAATCCTAAATAAGATAGAATAGGATTAAAACTATTCCTACTAGGAAAGTTGATCCTAATCAAAGACTTAATTAAATCTAAGTACAACTCAGGCTGTCACATGAGTACACTAATGTGGGGTCCACACACTAATGTGGGATCCACAATTTCCTATAGTAAGAAAGTAGGGAATGAAAAAAAACATATTGAATGATAAATCGTTGAAATAAGGACCAATTCAATATGAGATTAATCCTGAAGTGACAAGGAAAGAGTCAATCTAAAAGTATAGATGTTAACTGTAATTCTTGGGAAACAAATATGATTAGTGACTGGATCCTAGGCGAAAATAGTAGAGTAATTTAAGACAAATTTGATACTAGGGGTTGAAACGATCTGATTTAATCTCATACAAGCTATTAATTTCTGGAACTCCTATTCAACCTTCTGTATATGTAATTTATTAATAGAATTTCTGTCCATATATGTTCAACTTAGCCCTTAAAGGTATTCACTTGGAATATGGATTTAAATCTGTTTCATCACTACCATCTAGGACTCCTCCAAAGATCTCTGAGAACCCTTGTTATATCAATTAGTAGGTGCAGATGCTTAAGATACATCTTTATGGTTCACGATAATAAAATCATATAATCAATAACAAGATTGAGGAAGAACATATTGCTTAGTTGAAAGTAAGGAACCATGCAATGAAACAAGAATAGTAAAGAAGTCAGGGATATTAATCATCCAAAAGCATTTGTATTTCTGATTTATGGATTCTAACACAGGGTGAGATAGAAACCAAGGACCGGGAGCAGCAGTAGCTCCAGCATCAACAGAGAGGAAGAAGAAAAAGAACTGTAATCAGTGAAAAGGAAGAAAACGATGAGAGAGTCACTTGTGATAGATACTAACGAACGAAACCCTACATCAATGCCTCCCCATAATGGCATCTTAAAATCATCCTCACCACCACTTCCCTTAGTGATTTCTCTTAATTGTCTCGAGGACTGCAACTTCGAATAGAAAACCCTTGTTGACATTGCCACCATCGAACATGTCAGTCTTAGCTGCCTTGCCGACGATCGGATCGAGGTCGCAACTGTCATTCTCCTCCACTCCCTTGCCTTCCTCCAGCCATGGCAACTCATTCTCTGCCTTGGCTCCCTAGACCGCTTCATCAACTCCGGCCTTGTCTCTCCCATTCCGTATCCCCCCTGTAACAAAGGTGAAACACCGCATCAGTCCAAGAAGTTATTATGGATGCTTTGCAAGTGAAAGAGAGAACAAAGACATAGAGAGAGAGAGAGAGAGAGAGCGAGAAAGGGTTTCAATGCGAAGATGGGGTGAAGCCCCTCTTCATCAATCTACTGCTCTAAGGAGTTTTGGTCAAGTTCTTCTCGATGGGAAGCTCCTTTGGTTGATTGTTCTTACGCTCAAACCTTCGCCAAATTGATTTGTAGACAAAAAAAAAATCCTTTCCATATATGAAGAAGCCCCATGCGTTTGAGAACAATCAATGTAACTATTCGTTCCCTTCTAACTCCTATTTTTCAGGTGTAGGGTTTCATTGGCCTGTAGGTTTTGCTTCCTCACCTAACTTCACACTTTCTACGAGTCATCTCATTCGTTTACTGCTAAATTGGGGAATGAGAGAGGAAAAGAGAGACAAAGAGAGGTGGAAGATGGACAACGAGAACAGGAAGAAGAATAGGGAGAGTGAGAAGAAGGGTCGAAGAAAAAAGACCAAAAGAGAGAAGTGGTCAGAGGAGAGAGAGAGAGAGTATTGACACTTGTCTCTCATGCAATGAAAAAATATATATTTTTTCACTGAGATTGTTCACACGTGCAAATCATTGATCCAAAGAAAACTACAGTACTAGAACAATAAGATTCCAAATAGCGAAAGGGGAAGGGAAAAGCACCCCTTTCGCTTTAATACATACATACATATATATATATATATATATATATGTAAGATTCGAATTAGTTGAATGCTTTAATTGTTCAGCAAGTTGTGGAACCAAAAATAATGCTCCATGTTGATGATAAAATACATGGGGTTTACAATAGCAGTCTGTTTGAGGATGTATACAGCCTCAGGGATGACAACCCGGATTTCCTCATTAAGGCGATAGACTTCTTATCTCAATCAGAGAATAGGGCAATAGCATTTTATGTCCTCAGGCCTCAATTGAGGAAAGCATGGCTAAATATGAATCTTGCATCCGAATACTAGATTGGATGTTGACTTATCATTAGACATTGATAGACACTTGAACTAATTAGATATCCATTGCACCATTTTGTTATTGACTTTTTTCTGTGATGCATTGGATATTTGCTTTGAGATACTATATAAACATATACACAATGATTGAGATACTATATAAACCTTTTTTGCAACTTATTATTCACAGGTTTGGTGAATGTATGATATGAGTCACAAGTTCATTAGTAAGTGTCTGGTGAAACCAAACATCTTGCAACTTGATGGATGATATATTTGTAGGTTTAGTTACATGTTTTATATGCATTGGATTTAATCCACTACAATTTGTGACTGTGATTTTTCTCCTCCTATGGTGGTGTTTGATTGTGAATGTATGATATGGGTCACGGATTAATTAACAAGTGTTTGGTGAAACCAAACATCTTGCAACTTGATGGATTGATGGATGATATAATTTCAACTTGATGGATTGATTGTGAATGTATGATATGGGTCAGAGGTTAATAGCAAGTGTTTGGTGAAACCAAACATCTTGCAACTTAATTGATTGATGGATGATATAATTGTAGGTTTAGTTACAAGTTTAGATGCATTGGATTTAATCCACTACAATTTATGACTGTGGTTTTTCTCTTCCTATGGTGTGGTACTTGATTGTGAATGTATGATATGGGTCACAGGTTAATTAGCAAGTGTTTGGTGAAACCAAACATCTTGCAACTTGATGGATTGATGGATGATATATTTGCAGGCTTGATAAGATATATATTTATATCTTTATAGGTACTCATATGGAAAAATATTACATTGTGTTCAAAGGTCGTCGACCAGAAATCTATTTCATGTGAGCAGAGTGTAATGCCCAAATGCATAGGTTTAGCGGAGAAATTTTTTGCTCCTATAGCACTTACGAAGAGGTAGTATTTCAATTGCAACAGTACTAGTGCAATATGTATCCAATACCTCAAAACTCGATCGTTGTGAACACTTCTAGAATCCATGTAAAGGATACTGACACGAAGGTGAAGGCATCAAAAGAGGACAGTCAATGGTCATTCTGGTGTTGGTTATGTCAATCTTATACTTGTTTAAATGATGGCTGTAAATATTTGGTTGTTACAAACCTAGGGAATTAACCTATGACATGTTTGATAAAACCGTTTATATTAGCTATTTCAAGTACACTATATTTACTATGTAGGAATTTTTAATTGTGCCATGTCAACAATACATGTTTCATTTTTCAAATAATATTGTGCCACGTAGTCCCCAAAACAAGTCTTGTGATGTGGAATTGGAGAATGTGTGGATTTGTCAAACTGGAATGGATTCAACAATCCTGTAAAATTTTCTCAGCAATCAAACATTATGAAACAAATTTGGCAAGATAACTGATCTCAACAACCAAACACAGGTGATAGGATTGAGAAAAAAAAAATTTATTCTTGTCCCATCCCATGATCCCATCCTTTCTCAGCAACCAAACGGACCGTAAGAGGTTGAATGGTTATGGGGGGCATGTATTTTATGATTGGTGTGGAGTGCTATTAGTGGTTCCACAACCTATTTAAGAGGAGTCTAGATTTCTTGTCCACACAAACTCTGCCCACGTTTAGCCACAACATCACAACCACACATAGTGAACATCTCATCTTCCTGCGTAGTATTATGTAGGGGAGATGTTCCCAATTCATGTGAGTAGACATGGGCAGCATTATCATGGGTAGGAGATCTAGACTAATTTAAGAGTAAAGCATTCAGTTAATCCTATCACCGACAAATATGTCCCGACACCTTACCAACATGACCTGAATCATATATATATATATATATATAGGATTGGGGTGCTCTCTGTGTGCAGGAAATGGAATCCCACGTGAGAGCAACCCATTTCCTATTAATTATATAAATATATAATTATCTAATTATACAAATATATAATATATAATAGTAATTATATATATAATTTTATATAAGTATATAATAGTTATTATAAATATTGTTACAAGATTTCGATAGGTTTTGGTCGTTTTTTATATTTTTTTAATTTTATTTGTCAGAATGGTCCGGTCATTCGAACAATAGTTATTATATATAATTATAAATATTGTTTATATAATTATCTAACTATATAAATATATAATAGTTATTATAAATATTGTTAATAA
>NW_010729224.1:725280-755946 GCF_000365185.1 Nelumbo nucifera | reverse complement strand
CCGATTTCAATCGTTGAAATTTGTTTTTGCAAAATATATTTATATAAAGATATACATATATATTATGGTTTCAAAATGTTTGCAAAAGGTTTTAATTCCTGGGATCCATGTGAGTAGAGAGTGAAACACTGTTCCTTGCAGCCGAGGCAGAGGTCCTCTCTTGTCAGGCAGTGTTTGATCATTATGGGTTGAGAGGTTAAGTGTAAGACCATTGAGGGTAATACCTGATGGACTAATCTTGCATCTGTCCACAGTCCCTAGGTTTTTATAAGGTGGCTTGGCCCAGGGACCACTTAGTGTAAGTGTTGGGCTCGTTAAGAGCCCATGGTGATGGGCTCAGGGGTTCACTACCCATAACAGTGAATTCGGCCAGGCCTTGTAACAGAGGTTAGGCTGAACCAATGTGGCTGATGTGTAGATCAATGTTTGGGTCCCATGCCATACAAAGAAGCCCAACTGGGCAGCAATTTGGAAGGTTAGTGAGCACATAGACTTATTGGGCCTAAAGCCCATTTCGAACTGGTCTAATTTGATTAGTTAAAGAAGGGGCAGATCTGGGATTTGGATCAGAAGATAGGATAGAGAATTATCCCTATCCACTCGGAGAGTCTAGATCCAAATAGAGATTTGGATCTAGAAAGCTCCTAATAAGATTAGGAGGGTTGATCTAATCTACAGATAAGATAAGGGCTTATCCTTATCTTTTAAAGAGAACTCCTGATCCAAATATAGATTTGGATTAGGAAACTCCTAATGAGATTAGGAGCTCTCTTTAAGGCTTTAAAAGGAGGAGGGGGCGAACCATTCTACACATCAAATAATCAGATCTTAGATCAGAGAGAGAGAAGACAGCAACAATGTGACTGCGACATCTTCTCCCTACGTCCTCCTCCTGTCGCCGCCATTGCCCGTTCGATCTCCATTCTTGTAGGAGCGATCAAGAAAGGTTCTTGATATCAGTCTTTGGAGAAAGACTGATCTGAAGTCGTGCTCACAGCCTCCATCGAGTTCTTGCTGAAGGATTTGGTTCTTGGGAAGAACACTGCTGATTCTGCTCCACCCTACACTGTGTCATCTTCAGTGGGAGCAGTCTTTGGAGATTTCTTTGGGCGTGAACACCTTCATTGGGATTTACTGCTGATCTGTATCAGGTATATCCCTCTCCTACCTTTTGGTTTTAAATCTGGTTCGGTTTAGGTTCAAGATTGATCTTTGAAAATGCAGATTTTCTAAAACAGGGAATGTGATTCCCACATGGGAGAGAGAGAAATTTTGAAATTTCGCCCTACCTACCTGCAGGGTTCGGCTATCCATATGATGGATCTCTCATCCCTTCATTTGCGTCACAGTTAATGAAACTTTTGATATTCAAATAATTTTCCTTGTTATGTTTATGTGGGTTATAAATTTTGTGATTTAATCTCCGGTTCATGATTGCCGGATTTTATGTTTTACTTTAAAAGTGATAATCAGTTCACTGGAGTCCGAGTAGAAACAGGTATCTCTTTCTTTTTCATTTTCTTCTTTTTTTTTTCATTTCCTTATTCTTCTGCTTTCAGTAGTATTGATGTTGATATAAGTAAATAGGAAAATAATCAGTTAAATCCAAATGGAGAATGAATAGCTCTGACGAAACATTGCCTTTTCTTTTTCAATTATTTACATTTCAACAAGAAAGGGTCTTTCACTTCATTGCTTCTTATTGTCTTGCAGCTCTGCTTTTAACTCAAAGTGGATCAACTTTTGTGACAAATAATAGCATAGAAAATCTTAGAAGCTGGAAACATGGAAGAGAAAAACAGCCTGAATGGTAATATAAACTCCAACCAGGCCACTGCATCAACGAGCCATTCACCTGTAACAGAGACAGATGAAAAAACAGGCCAAGGAAAGACCAATAGCCACCATGATTTGGAAAAGAGCAAAGGAAGAGATGAGGCCACTAACACCGTTCCTATTACAAGCTCTTCTCTTTTGCAGACTCCAAGGATGTTGTATTAATGATCATTGGTAGCACTGGAGCTATTGGAAATGGGGCCTCCATGCCTCTTACGGCTGTGCTTTTAGGGGAAACGGTTGATTCTTTTGGAGAAAATACAAACAATCATATAGTCGATGTAGTTTCCAAGGTCTATATTGGCAACATATGCTTATTGATTCCTATTACACGTTAATACAAACAAGGTCTTTAATGCATCTTCAATTTAAAATTTGAGAGTGAAGAGGTGGAAACTATGAAACCGGAAATTAGATCTTGGGTAGTATAGTAACTTTCATGGCATAAAGATTCTTAAGTCCATCTGTATTATATGATTATATCCCTTTTGCCCAGTGTCTGAATTATTAATATATAGTTAGCAAAACCCTTGTACTTTGTCTTGCAGTTGGTGGAAATGTCAAACTAGAAATAAGCCTAACCAGTTGTAATTTCCTGTCACATCTTCAGGTATCACTGAAATTTGTTTATTTGGCAGTGGGAAGTGGTGTTGCATCATTCTTACGTAAGTTATGTTACTACAGAAGTTCATTGTTAATGGAGAAACAATTTGGCAGTGGGAAGTTATGTTACTCCAGGTAGCCGGCCGGGACCAACATTGGGTAATGATCTTTTTAATGAGCCTCATATATTATATCCTATGTGCCCAAACTATTTACAGATTTCCAATTTTGTTAGTTGCTCATTGTTGATTTCAGAACTTAACTATCCGTCATATATTGATTACCTTTTTAGCATTTAAAACTGAAGAAAAATAATACTTTGGTGACACCTGAAAGTTAGTTCTAATTAGTTCTAATAATCTATATTCCCTCGACCAAAAAATCATGTTTGTTAGCTTTTCTAACTAAGATGATCATAATTTGAATTTCTGTAGATGATGTATGAGGAAGCAAGTCAAGTGGCTAATGATGCAGTTGGAAGCATAAGAATAGTTGCTTCTTTCTGTGCAGAATAGAAGGTGATGAAGCTATACAAAAAGAAATGTGAAGGCCCTTTGAGGACAGGGATGCGTCAAGGACTAATTAGTGGAGTTGGTTTTGGGTTATCTATTTTCTTGCTATATATTGTTTATATGCGACGAGTTTCTACGCTGGAGCTCGTCTTGTTGAGGATGGAAAGACAACATTCTCCAAGGTTTTCTGTGTGAGTAGTCATGTCATCTCATTCAAGTTCTTTTAGTGAGGATATTTTTGAGATATTCACAAAGTCATGTTTCACAGATAGAATAATTGAAACACTTTAATATATTTTGGATAGTTTAAACACAATTAATTGCATTTTCTGGTTAATATCTTGTCTCTATCCTTCTTGGCAGGTCTTCTTTGCTCTTACCCTGGCAGCTTTAGAAATTTCTCAATCCAGCTCTTTCACACCCGATGCAAGTAAAGCCAAGACTTCTACTGTTTCAATATTTGCAATTCTTGATCAGAAGTCAAAGATAGACCCGAGTGACAAGTCTGGTATGACTTTAGAAGGTGTGAAGGGAGAAATTGAGTTTCAGCATGTCAGCTTTAAATATCCCACTAGGCCTGACATTCAGATTTTCCGAGACCTTTGCTTGGCAATTCATTCTGGCAAGGTAACACTACTTTTGACATGTTATGTTTCATGTGTAACAATTTTGAACTGGAGGTCATAATCAAAGCCACTGCACAGTTGAAATCAATTTGCACCATTTATAATATAAGGTCTACTTGCAAAACTAATAGTCTGGAAATCTCAATTTTCAGACAGTTGCTTTGGTTGGAGAAAGTGGGAGTGGGAAATCGACAGCATTATCCCTGTTGCAAAGATTCTATGATCCTGATTCTGGAAAAAATACTTTAGATGGAACTAAAATCCAGAAGTTTCAGTTGAAGTGGCTGAGGCAGCAGATGGGCTTAGTTAGCCTAGAACCTGTTTTGTTCAATGACACAATCCGTTCTAACATTGGCTATGGTAAGGAAGGAAATGCATCAGAGGCAGAGATTTTAGCTGCAGAAGAGTTGGCAAATGCCCCTAAGTTCATTAGTGCATTGCAACAGGTTGGAGCACTATAACATAATTGTGTTAAATCATCTATCTTTTCTTCTCTGCAAACACTTGCCTAACACAACATAATCTTGGACCCGACATTCAAGCCTAATTTCTCATTAGGTCATAGGGCTGCACACATAGAGCCAAATCTTTTCTCTTGAAAAACTGTAGCAATGATTAGGCCTAAAATTTTCTCATTAGGTCAAACCATGATCTGTCCAAGGTTGGATTTGATGGAGATGAAAACCATCAACTCATGAAACAAAACAACAAAAAGACAGTGTACAAAGTAGAAATGGTATGGGAGGCATTCTTGTTATAGTGAAAGTTTTAAAAGGTTAGAATAAATGGTTATTCAAGATTCAATCACTTCATCAAAGAAAATTTCATGTGAATGTTGGCCGCCAAAGTTCTAACCAAACCTGCTAAAGGGGAATAACCATTTATCTTATTAGTTTCAGACATAAGTGGAAATATTTTAGACTTCCAAATGCCACACTGTAGTCTTAGTTCTTGAACAAAGGACCCATTTTTTGTGGTTATTTTTTCTACAGGTTTCAAGCATTAGGCCACTATTGGGTGGGTCCTATTGCTGATCAACTCATCCAGTAAAAGAAATGCTAATGGACAGCTGAATCACCTTGGCAATGGTCTATCGAAATTTTTTTTGATAAACATGGGCTATTCCGGTTCCAACTGTTTGGTTTGCAGGAATAGGGGTCTGGAATCGGAATCGGAATGGGATATTCTGATTCCAACTGTTTGGTTGGACAAAATTGGAATCCCATTCCCATTCCTGCTGGAATGGCATTCCCCCATTTGAGGGAATGGCCATTCCTTGCCCCTCCCTTGGGAATAAAATTATATTCCTGCTGATTTTAATTCTCATTCACATTCCTGCCTGAATGAAACAGACTATGAGAATGGACCATTCTAATTCCGATTCTGGAAGATTTTGAATCCGATTCCAACTACGAACCAAACAGACCCTTAGATTCTAATTTTGCTCATATTTTTCAATATGGGAAAAATTGCAGGGGTATGAAACCATTGAGAAAGGGGTCCAATTATCAGGTGGACAAAAGCAACGGGTGGCAA
This sequence comes from Nelumbo nucifera, assembly GCF_000365185.1. The sequence continues at coordinate 750,833 of NW_010729224.1, read as the reverse complement.
TTAGACCTGTTCATGGGCCGGGTGGCCCGATGGGCCGGCCCGACCTATAGTTAAACCTAAGTAAACCCGGCCCGACCTATAGTTAAACCTAAGTAAAAACCCTATGTGATGTCAATTTGAATAAACTTTTTGATTTGAGAAGGTTGTTGATTCACTTGTAGGCCCATTGTTCATTTAAATAGGGGAAAAAAACATCTGAATTAAAATAGATAATGCTTATTTGAATAGGGAAAATTTTGGATTTCTTTTATTAGGTCGGGCTTCGGGCTCGGGCTTCGGGTTTTTTATCAGGGCCGGGCTCGGGCCCAAGTTGTAGGCCCGTTGGTCAGGCCGGGCTCGGGCTCGGGCCTAACATTTTTCTGTTAATAAAGAGTCAAAGCCCAGCCCGAACCCGGCCCGGCCCGGTCCATGAACAGGTCTAGTGGCAATTGCACGTGCTATAGTGAAGTCACCAAAGATTTTACTACTAGATGAAGCGACAAGTAAACTCGATGCTGAGTCAGAACAAGTGGTGCAGGATGCATTACCGAGTCATGGTAGACCGCACTACAGTTGTGGTGGCCCATCGGTTATCCACAATTAAAGGTGCCGATCTAATTGCAGTAGTGAAGAATGGAGTCATTGTAGAGAAAGGAAAACATGAGGCATTGATCGGTATCAAGCATGGTAGACCGAACTGCATTTGAGTGCTTCATCTTAGCAAGATAAATGTATTCTCCTCTTATTGTGGTAATTGGTTTGCTTGCTCTTATCTTTTTGTTTATGGATCTCTTGCTTTCGTGACTATTCTTGTTTCCATCTTTCTGATATCAACTGAGGTTATTCATCATTTCTTTTTAGGCTAGAAGTGTTTGATTGGAACTCCTTGGTCAAGCATTTGAATGTTTTATTCAGACACAGTAAATTGAACTTCAAATAGTGAATAGCGTTTGAATGCCAACAACCATCCTCCATCATTTCTAAATGTGGAAAAGGTTTTCATGTCATGATGCATATTTTAGCCCTAGAACTTTTTTGTTATTTATCAATAGCGCTCCTGGGTTTAAGGGGATTTTCAAATTTCAAATTGGAATGGCATTCAGCTCCGAGTAGTCAGAGAGTATGGCTCTGGCTGAACTCCTGTACAAGCAGTAGTAGTACAGGAGTTTTGGGAAAAAAATTATAATCCCACTTTCTTGGAAATCTTCAACCAGATTCTGACTCTCTGTATAATTAGTAATTTATCTCTTCATATGCCTTTCGATTAGAAAAAAGATGTATGGGTAAAAAAAGAAAAAAGAAAAAAGAAAGAAAGGGAAGAGAGACCTGCTTTGATACCAAGATGTGATTCAAAACTAATAAAATCAGTAGAATATTCTAGAATAAAGTAAAAGAAATCAGAGAAGAAGAAGGAGACAACAAAAAGAATGATGAAGATTGGAGAAGAAAGGAGAAAGAAAGGAGGAGTTCGAATGTCTCCTCTTTCCCCTACTCTTATCTTTTATAAAACATACTTAAGTCACATAAATTACAAGGAGGCCCTTAAGTAGGCGTCCACATCAGCACTAAACATAGAAAAACATAAAAAGAAATAAAGGCCCATAAAGAAAAGGCCCAATAAGAAAACATAACATGAAATAACAAATAAGAAAGACACTAATGGGTTAGGGCCCATTCGGCCCAGTCTCTCTACATAGTACAAAATCAGAGATGCCACTTGGGTGGGCTTGGGTTGGGCTTTTGTCAAATTTGAATGGGCAATGGACTCTGCCCGAAGGCACAAGCCCATATAAGTGTAAAATGTTAAGTTGCTAACTTGGGACAACCCTAATTCTAATTGTAATAAATAAGCACAATGCATCCAAGACATGTGATGATGCACAATCTGCTCACTCCCTCATGTCTGGTGATGTGGCTCGAACTGGGTTCAAACCTGATAATGCCGAGTTGTAAACTGCAAGTCCGAGCTGAGAAGAGCTATGAGGAAAGAAGAGTTAGAGTACTTGGGTAGGTTTACCCAGGAAGACACTCTGATACTTAAGTTAGTAAGTAGGTCTTTAGTGAGAGTATGTGAGAGAGTATGAGAGCTTATGTGCACATACCTTTCAGAGTGATCATGGGGTCTTTTATAGCTGTTTGAGGTTCAGTTGCCATTAGGCAACGTCTCTAAGTCTTTTGCGGAGTTGTTTCCGCAGTTTGGGGCGTATTGGACTATCAGTTGCTAGATTTGCGTGGCAGTTACAGGTCGCCCACAGGTCTTGTGGCGTATAGTTTGGCGAGCTGTTCTCATAGTTGCGGTAATGGTGCTTATGTGGGTACGGCCCGCGGGACCATTTCGGGCAAGCTGGAGTTGTCGGCAGCCCGAGCTTGGCCACGTACCTGTTGCTGACTGCCACGTGTCTTCTTGTCAAGTTGTCTTGGTGTTGGACGTTGTGTTGCCAACAACGTCCATGTGTTGATAATTGTGTGGGTGACCAAAATGCCCCTCATCAATTTCCCCCCACTCTCGAGCCTCTACCTAGTAGGCGAAGAGAGTAGAAGTCTCTGGGGCATTTTGGGTTGGCTTGCTATAACTGCAAGTTCAGCTTGCTCTCACGACCGACTTGGTTTGTCCGGTTCAGCCTTGCTCCTTTCCAGAATGTTCCAGTTAGCACAGTTTTACTTGAGCGGGATGGTGGGCTTTTCAAATTTCAAAGGCGTGTGCCCTTTTTGAATTTCCGAGATTGGCGGGCTGACAGATTCGACGCGTGTGCAGAGTTTCGGCTATCGCCAGTCTATCATGTGCAGGCGTCGTCGGGTTCAGGGAGGCATGCTCTCATCAGTTACGCTTTGCATCTAGGCCGTTGATTCCTTCTACTACGAGCTTTAAATATGGGGTCCCCTCGACGTCCCCACTTTGTCACTGTTTTTGGACTTTTCTTGAAGGGGGAAGAGTGGCCTGCGAGTAAATTTCAATTGCTGATTTGCTGAGGCGAGCTATGTTTCTTTGTCGGCAAGCTATAATTCCTTCTTTTTCCGAGTTTGGTTGCTGCCATTATAGGTCCCTTCTTGCATTTTCTAGTGAGTATTCTTTTGTCTTCACGTTATGTCTCAGGATTCAGCCAATGATAGGGTTCTTGGCAGTGGGTCGAAGGAGTCTAGCTCCTCTAGTGAGGATGCTTTTGAGTCATTCTTTGATGGGGCTTTAGTGGGTAAATGGGATGAAGTTGAGGCTGCAATGGCTTCGTTCAGGCAGACCCATCTATCCAGGGAAGAAGTAGTCGAGTTGTGTCATAGGTACGAGGTTCCAGATGAGTATTAGTGAATTACGCCCGGTCCTGGTCAATACCCTTGGGAACATGGCCGCGAGAGGCTGTGTGTCTACGAAGAGTCCTTAGCAGCCAGTCTCCGTTTCCCCTCCATCCTTTTATTTTCGCAGTGCTAAGGTGTTACCGAGCGTCTCCAGGTCAGCTCACCCCTATCGGGGTTAGAACGTTGGTTAGTCTAATCAGCTTGTTTCACCATCGTGGCTTTCCCTTGAGCATCGAGGCCTTCTCAGCTTTGGTGCAAATGAAACGAGTTTCGAGCCCTTTCTATTTCTATCTTCCTTTCCGCAGCAGGAGGAAAATTTTTAACTTCCCAAACAAGGTTAGGAACTACAGGCATCAATTATTTTTCCTTGAGAAGGTAGGCGGTTGGGATTGCAATACTACCTGGTACAGTAGTCCCCAGAAAGTTGCCGAATGCAAGGATGACAAGCTGCAAGACGTTGTTCAGTAGCTCGTTCGAGAACGTGTTAGGATTGAGGATTTTCTAGACAAGCCGATGATCGAGCGGGCGGGCCTGAGTCAGATAGGTGGGTCGGATTTCTGGCCACTTATTGCACATTCTGTTCAGGTCACTTGTCTATTTGCTTCTTCTTTTGCTTAGCTCGACAACCGATATTTTTGTTTTCTGCAGGTATGGCGAGCTTAGCCTCCATGATGTCTGCTGATGCTGAATTGAGATCTTCCTGTAAGAAGCACCGAGCTGAGTGCAGGCTGTCAAGGGGAGCTTCTTCTTCTAGAACCCCTCCCGTTGTCGACCTGGAGGGGGAGGGGGAGCCGATGCTCACAGAGCAGGGACCCTCTGATCCCCAGCTCGCCCAGGAGGCACGGAAGGCGGGCCCTTATATCTCTAACATCCCTCCTTTCATTCCTTGCATTCCTGGAGTGAAAGTGATTGACCGATTGAGTGACACCCGAGTGGCACTCCAAATTGGTAGGGCCATACTTCTTCCGGCGGATATGTAATCGATCGGTGAGATGGATCTTACAGAAGCTGGGGTTCGGATGACTTAGTGCATCATATAGATTTGTTGCCTTTTCTTCATGGTGTTTTTTGGCTTCTCTCTTCGAGGGGTCTTATTTCTGCTTTTCCTTTTGCAGGCGAACTCTGACAGCGCGAGCTGACTGAGGCAAGGTCGAAGTGTGCCCAGAGGGTGTGTCCGGGAGCTGAGCAAGCTAGGGAGGAGGTCGTGGCTTCTTATTTGAAGTCTCCTGCATATGGGAAGCAATGGACGATAGATGGTATCCCCTCAATGAAGAAGGGGTTCAAACTGTCACTACTACCTCAAGTCCTTGTTCCCCGTTCTCGATATCAGCTTCGTAACTTCACGGAAGGTCCCATGTGAGCTCGTCACTCAGGTAGACGAGGAACCTTTGACCCCTGAAGAGGAGGAGGATGATGAAGAGGGGGTCGGAGCAGGTGACGAGGAGGCTTAGGATGATGTTGGTGATGACGAGTAGTTCGCCCCCCAGCTCAGCCGGTCATGCTATGGTGATGTTGGCGGTTTCTCTACTTGTTTCAAGGGCTTTTATGCTCCTGTAAGATCTTGGGGCCTGTGTGCCCTATATTGTTTGAACCCTGCTAAAGAAGTTTTTTTAGGCAGTCACTTGGCCTGCCTCTTGTAGGGGTGTCCTATCCCCTTTTTTCATCAATAAAGTTGTTTCCTTCAATGTTCAGTGTTTGCCTAATCCATGTGACTTAGTTGCCTTGTGGGGCTTGTAAAGGGAGCGAACTATTAACTGGCTTTGGTGAGCTGCCCAAAATTCTCTTTAGACATAATATCGACGCAAGTTATCCACATTCCATGCCTGGGAGACCATTTTGCCTTCAAGCGTCTCGAGCTCGTATGCATTCCCACCGATAGTCTTGGAGACTCTATAGGGGCCTTCCCAATTCGGGCCGAGCTTCCCCACACCAGGCTCAGGTACCATGAATTTTCTGAGTACCAAGTTGCTAACACTAAAGTTGTGTTTCCTGACTTGTGCATTATAGTACTGAGCTACACGTTACTGGTGTGTTATAGTTCGAATGTAGGCAAGGTCTCTAGCTTCTTCTATTAGGTCGAGGTTAACTCGTAGCTCTTCTTCATTTGAGTCTTTAGCATATACCTTAGATCACAAGGTTGGAATCTCTATCTCACTCGGTATCACAGCTTCGATCCCATAAGTTAGGTTGAATGGTGTCTCGCTAGTCGCTGTCCTAACAGTGGTCCTATATGCCCACAGTACACTGGGTAGCTCATCCACCCATAAACCTTTAGTTTGAGACAGTCGAGCTCTAAGTCCTCATAGGATTGCTCTATTGGTGACTTTTGCTTGCCCATTGGCTTGGGAGTGTGCCACTGAGGTGAAATTCTGCCTTATACCCATTTGGGCACACCAGTTCTAAAATTTGATGTCCTCAAACTGTTTCCCGTTATCTGAGACTAACACTCTTGGTAGGTCGAATCTACATACTATACCTCGCCAGAAAAAGTTCTGGACACTACGAGTTGTTATTGTTACTAGGGGCTCAGCTTCTACCCATTTGGTGAACTAATCCACGACTACCACCAAAAACTTTTTCTGTCCTTTAGCTGGTGGGAAAGGTCCCAGCAAATCTATGCCTCACTGCACGAATGGCCATGGCTGGTTAAGTATCTTAGGTCGGCAGCGAGTTGATGTAGGATGTTCGCATGTCATTGACATTTGTCACACCGCTGGACCAACTTGGTTGCATCCGCTTTCATGGTGGGCCAGCAATATCCTTGTCGTAAGGCTTTCTAGGTAAGGGCTCTGCCCCCCAGGTGTCCACCGCAAAGACCTTCATGGATTTCATGTAGGACTTGACTTGCTTCAGCTCGCCTTAGGCATCATAGGTAGGGTAATGTGAAGGACCTCTTGTAGAGCAGCTTGCCTACTATCATGTAGCGGGCTGCCTGTCGCTTTATTCGCCGAGTTGCGTTCCTTTCTGTCGATAATTTTTCGTGTCTTAGGTAGTTGTAGATTGTGTCAATCTAGCTCGGCTCCGCATCTGTGATGCTGGTGACCTCTTCACCCACCCTTTCTATCGAGGGGCGAGGTAGTTCCTCTATGTAGATAGTTCGTTTTGTCGAGTCAATTGTGCTTGCAAGTTTAGAAAGGGCATCAGCCTCTGCATTTTCCGATCTCAGAATTTGTTGGAGGTATCTAGAGTCGAAATTGGGGAGGATCTCTCTAACTTTGGCGAGGTATGTTACCATGGAGGGTTCCCGAGTCTCGTAGTCCCCGTTCACTTGATTTATGATGAGCTGTGATTTGCTACATATGACTATGTGTCTAGCTCCCACTTCCTTCGCAAGTGCCAAGCCTACTATTAGGGCCTTGTATTCAGCCTCATTATTCAATGCTTGAAATTGAAATCGGAGCGCGTACTCCAGCTTTGTCTCACAAGGTCCATATAGCATTAACCCAGCTCCGCTCCCACCCTAGTTGGATGAGCCATCTACGTGAAGTATCCAGGGCTCCGTGTCCTAGCTCGCTATCTCGCGAGGAGGGGGCACCGTGCTGGATGAGGCTTCCGCTTTTGGCTCTATCTATTCAGGCGGTGACGAGCTGAAGGTACACTCGATAAGGAAATCTGTCAGGACTTGCACTTTTATTGTTGTGTGCAGTTCGAACCGGGTATCATATTCACTGAGCTCGATTGCCCATTTGGTGAGTCTTCCTGAGACCTCAGGCTTTAGGAGGACTTGTTTCAAAGGTTGGTCAGTTAACACTACTATGGCGTGGGCTTAGAAATAGGGCCTTAACTTCCGGGTGGCTAGCACCAATGCGAAGGTGAGCTTCTCTATGTTGGGGTACCTTGTCTTAGCAGCGTTCAGAACTGTGCTGACATAATGCATATGTTGTTGTACTTTGTCTATCTCGCTCACGAGGACTAAGCTTATCACCTTGTCACTCGTAGAGAGGTAGAGTTTGAGCTCGTCTCCCACCTTTGGCCTGGTCAACAAGGGTGGCGAGCTGAGGTATTTTTTTAGCTCGTCAAAGGCAAGCTAGCACTCTTCAATCCACTCAAAGGCCTAGTTTTTCTTTATGGCCTTGAAGAAGGGAAGGCACTTCCCAACCAATTTAAACATAAACCGGTTCAAGGCAGTAACTCGTCCCGTCATTCTTTGGGTTTCCTTAACTGACCTAGGTGGTCTCATATCTAGAATAACCTGGATCTTTTTAGGATTGGCCTCTATGCCACGCTGGCTAACAATGTAACCCAGGAACTTGCCAGAGGTTACAATGAAAGCACACTTGTTTGGGTTTAACTTTAGATTATGTTTTCGCAAAACACCAAACACAAGATTTAAATCATAAACTAAATCTTTTGAAAAAAGCATTTTTACAACCATGTCGTCGACATAACATTCGACTTTATTGCCAATTAAATCAGAAAAAACAAAGTTCACTAAGCATTGATAGGTCGCCCCAACGTTTTTTAAACCGAAAGGCATGACCTTGTAGAAGTACAGGCTAGTTTCAGTGATAAAGGTGGTCTTCTCTCGATCTTCAGGATCCATTAGAATTTGGTTGTAGACTGAATAGGCATCCATAAAACTTGGTAGTTCATATCCTGAGGTTGCATCCACTAGGCGATCTATGCTAGGTAAGGGAAAGCTGTCCTTTGGGCAGGCTTGGTTCAGGTCTGTAAAATCTATGCACATCCACCATTTGCCATTTCCTTTCTTTACTAGGACTGGGTTTGCCACCTAGCTTGGGTATTGGACTTCCTCTATGAAGTCCGCTGCTAACGACTTCCTTACCTCCTCGTTCACTATGTTCCACCTTTCCGGGGCAAGGTTTATCTTCCTCTGCCGGACTAGTCTGACTGTAGGGTCCACATTAAGCTTATGAGTTATCAACTTAGAGTCTATACCAAGCATTTCAGCAGTTGACCAGGTGAAAACATCTAGATTATTTAACAAGAAACTTACTAGTTCGAATCGCATGGGTTCCTTCAGGCGAGCTCCTATCTGGAGCATTTTTTTAGGCTCAACTTTGGAGACTTGTACAGTAACTGTTTCCTCAATTGGGCGAGCTCTCTCTTCTATGTTCTCCGGCGGTGGCTCTAAATCGATGTTGACCGTCATCTTACCTTTGGCCTTTAACAAAGCAATATAACATTTCCTTGATTCCAATTGATCTCCTCGTAGTACTCCTACTCCTGTGTCCGTCGGAAACTTCAGTGCTAGGTGGTATGTCGAGACCATAGCCCGCAATGCATGTAAGCTTGGTCGTCCTAGAATTGCATTGTAAGGTGATGAGGCGACCACCACTAGAAAGTCATACTCAAAGTGCACTGTGTGGGGTGGCGAGCCCGCATCAATCGGCAACCTTACCCTGCCAATCGGGCGCACTACCTCACTGCTGAATCCCACTAACGAAATGTTTGTGGGCTGCAAGTCAGCTTTGCTGAGCTCCATCCTCTTGAAAGCTTCAGCGAACAGAATGTCTACCAAGCTACCTGAATCTACGAGAATCCTCTTCACTCTAAAGTCGCTAATAAGTAGCTTCACTACCAGGGCATCATCATGGGGGTACTGAACCCCACACATATCATCTTCTGTAAAATAGATAACTTCCTCCTTCCGGGGGCGCTTACATGGCTGGCTGTCTTCTTGCTCCAGTTCCCGCACTACATTCTTCTTGGCTGATGTGGTGCAACCTATTATTGAGCCCCCAATGATTACGTTAATGGTCCCTCGGACCTACCTTTCTTGTATTTGCTGGTTCTGGGTAGTCTGCTCCTGCTGCCTGTTGTTCTAGGGTGCCTCCTTGCTGGTGAAGTGTCTCAGGTAACCTCATTTGGTGAGGTCTTCGATCTTGTTCTTTAAATTCCAACAATGCTCAGTGTTGTGCCTGAAATCCATGAAAATGACAGTACTTGTTTGGATTTCAGGTGTTGGGGTCTCCCCTCATCTTGGGAGGCCAATTCACATAGTCATTGGATTGAATCTACATCAGGATTTCCTTCCTCCTAGTGTTTAATGGGGTAAACAACTTGGTGTACACTGGTGGTGTCGTTGAACGCTAGCCTGCTCTTCTGGCTAGCGACCTACTTTTGTGGCATGGCGAGCTGTTGCGCCTCCTCCTCGGGGATCTACCTTTCTTTGGAGACCCACTTCTTCGCCTAGTCCTACTTGTGCTTGCCTCCTCATCTACTCGCTTCCTTTTCCCTGCAGCTTCAAATTCTATCCCTACTGCCTCTTCTACCCTGATGAAGTCGTGGGCTACTACAAGGAATTTTTCCATGGTTGCTGGTGGATGTAATTCGAGTTCCCACTTTAGTTCATGATGCTTGACACCTTTCTTGGCTGCTATGAGCTGTATAGAAGGATCCAGGTCTAGAGTCTGTAGTCGTTCCATATTAAATCTTCGGATATATTCTCTAAGTGTTTCGCCGGGCTTCTGTACAAAGTATAATGTTGAACAAGCATGTTGCTGATTTCAAATGTCGCATGCTGGTGCCGAACTGGTTAATAAAGAGCCTGGCGAACTGGTTCCAACTTCTGATGGATCCTAGGGCCAATCCTGAGTACCAAAGCCACGCCTCCTCTTTCAGTGTGGTGGGGAATGCGATGCACATGCTGGCATTGTTCGCTCTATGAAGGAGCATAAAGGCTTGGAAGCTGTTTGCATGCTCTACTAGGTCTGTCTTTCCCCAATATGACTCTAAAGTGGGGGCTCGAAAGTTTTTTGCACGCAGCGCTTTGAGGGTCTCTGGTGCGAGTGGGGTTTCGTGGGTCGAGCTAAGTTGTTTTGAAAGGGAAGCCATCTTACTAGTTTCCGCACTACTCTCTCCAAGTTGGGCTCCGTTGTTCGCACGGACGAGTTGTATTTTTCTCCCTACGCGATGCGTAGGCTTCTTCTTCTTGGTGCACTCAGTGGAGCTAGCTACATTAGTTTCAACATGTGCCTCAGCTTGGCTTTCCGCGGGTACTTGCTTGTTCCAGGATGCCACGTCTTCTCTATCCGGGATCTGAATTTGATTGTGGACTCGTGGGCGAGGTGGGTCCTCTCGGTTCAAATTATTATTTTGTGGAGGGAGTTGTTGACTGTTCCTCGGGACCTCTTGGTTATGATTTGGAACATATTGATCATTGAGCGGGCCCTATTGATTGCTAAGGGGTTGTTGCTGGCTATTGCGAAACTGACTACCTCGTAGTACGTGCTGACCATCACAGGGAAGTGGTTGATCTAGCACTACGTGATGCTGCTGTTGGAATTGCTATTGTTGTTGATATTGTTGCTGCTGCTATTGTTGGAACTGCTGCTATTGTTGAAATTGTTGTTGCTGCTTCTAAAATGGCTATGGTTGTTGCCCCACAATGAAGACAAACATGTTTTCCCATGACTGCATCTATTCAGTCATGTTGTGCACACATCGTACCAAGTCGTTGAACTATTGTGCATCCACTACTACGGGAGGTGTCATGGGATCCACAACCGGAGGTGGGGGTGGCATATTCACATTTTCCTACACATCGGTGGGCAGTAAAGGAACGTCAATCTGGCCTATTGTGATTGTTGGTACTTAGCCATTGACATTGTTGGTTGAAGGGTTGTTGGAAGATGCCATTGAAAGATTTCTTCGAGAAAAATGAGAAAGGTAAAAGAAGAATGAAAGGAAACACTAGCTTCTTGCTGCATTTCCTACAGACGGCACCAATTAATGATGCACAATCTGCTCACTCCCTCATGTCTGGTGATGTGGCCCGAACTGGGTTCAAACTTGGCAATGTCGAGCTATAAACTGCAAGTCCGAGCTAAGAAGAGTTGTGAGGAAAGAAGAGTTAGAGTGCCTGGGTAGGTTTTACCCAGGAAGACACTCCGATGCTTAAGTCAGTAAGTAGGTCTTGAAGGGATGAGAGATCCATCATATGGATAGCCGAACCCTGTAGGTAGGTAGGGAGAAATTTCAAAATATGTCTCTCTCTCTCATATGGGAATCACATTCCCTGTTTTAGAAAACTGCATTTTCAAGGATCAATCTTGAACCTAAACCAGACTAGATCTTAAACCAAAAGGTAGGAGAGGGATATACCTGATACAGAGTAACATTAACTCCCAATGAAGGTGTTCAGGCCCAAGGAAAATGCCAAAAACTGCTCCCACTGAAGATGACACAGTGTAGGGTGGAGCAAAATCAACAGGTGGTTCTTCAATAAGAACCGAACTCTTCAGCAAGAATTCGATGGAGGGTGAGTGAGCACGACTTCCTACAGGTGGAAATCGAACTGGCTATGGCGGCAGCAATAGAAGGAGGCAAGAGCAGAAGATGGCGTCAGTCTAACTAGAGTTGTCTTCTCTTTTGAATCTGTAACCTGATCTGTTGTAGTAGGGTTCGCCCTCCTCCTCTATTTTTAGCCTTAAAGAGAGGTTCTCCTAACCCCATTAGGAGTTCTCTAATCCAAATCTTGTATTTGGATCTGGACTCTCTTTAAGAGATAAGGATAATTCCTTATCTTATCTATAGATAAAGATTAACCCTTTTAATCTAATTAGGAGTTTCCTGATCCAAATCTCTATTTGGATCTGGACTCTCTGAGTGGATAGGGGTAGTCCCTTATCCTATCTGCTGATCTAAATCCCAGAACCACCCCTCTTTAATTAATCATATTAAACCAGTTCGAATTGGGCTTTAGGCCCATTAAGTCTATGTGCTCACATATCCTTCAAACTGTTGCCCAATTGGGTATCTTTGTATGGCGTGGGACCCAAACATTGATCTACACATCAGCCACATGGGTTCAACCCAACCTCTGTTATAAGGCCTGGCCGAATTCACTATAGGAAATAGTGAACCCCTGAGTCCATCACCATGGGCTCTTAATGGGCCCAACATTTACACTAAATGGTCCTTGGGTCAAGCCACCTTATAAAAACCCAAGGTCTGTGGGCAGACGCAAGTTTAGCCCATCAGGTATTACCCTCAATGGTCCTACACTTAACCTCTCAGCCCATAATGATCAAACACTGCCCGACAAGAAAAGACCTCTCCCTCGGCTACAAGGAACAGTGTTGCACTCTTTACTCACATGGATCCCGGGAATTAAAACATTTTGCAAACATTTTGAAACCATGATATATATGTATATCTCTATATAAATATACTTTGCAAAACAAATTTCAACGACTGAAATCGGCTGCCGGTAGCTTTGGTTTCCATCAGAGATAGTGCATCCCCGATCATTACCTTTGTTCAACAAAGGGGCTGATCCTGTCACTATGATCACCCACTCAGATGAATTCTCAGACTGTCCCAACATACCCAGGTTTTGACCCCCTCTAAGGATCTCACTGATTGGCGTATCAAAGACAACCCAATCCGACACCTAGTGCAGTATCATAATCGAGTCTAGGGGTCAGGTGTAAATTTCAGTTTTGCCCATCAATCTCCAAGGTCCAGGGCAATACTAGAATTCTGGTCCGGTTCAGGGTTTGAAGAAAACCCACACTACATGTACCTCAGGTCTCACCCTGGCAGCTGAGACAAGCTACCCCAACCAACTTGGCGTCTCATCAGTGTCAGCCTTGGCAAGATAAATCTTCCCAGATCTATCCAACGGCTGTGAAGATTCTAAACTAACACAAGTCTCATATGTGTCCAGTTTAAGAGTATTATACAAAAACACACCATAATAACATGAATCAAATATGTACTTTATTCATTTACATTAAATGTCATAAGGTACATCATTCTGATTGGAGCTAAGGGCATACACTATTTAACAGGTCTTTAGTGAGAGTATGTGAGAGAGTATGAGAGCTTATGTGCGCATACCTTTCAGAGTGATCCTGGGGTCTTTTATAGCTATCTGAGGTTCAGTTGCCATTAGGCATTGTCTCTGAGTCTTCTACGGAGTTGTTTCTGCATTTTGGGGCGTGCTGAACTATCAGTTGCTAGATTTGCGCAGCGGTTACAGGTTGCTCGCGAGTCTTGCGGTGTATGGTTCGTTGAGCTGCTCTCATAGTTGCGGTAATGGTGCTTACGTGGGTGTGGCCCATGGGACCTTTTCAGGCGAGCTGGAGTTGTTGGTGGCCCAAGCTCGCCCTAGCTCGGCTGCGTACCTACTGTTGACTGTCACATGTCTTCTTGTTGAGCTGTCTTGTTGTGCTAGACGCTATATTACCAACGGCATCCACGTGTCAATAATTGTGTGGGGTGACCAAAATGTCACTCATCAACATGTAAATAATAAACCTATTGCAAGTTAATATGTAAATATTAGATAAAAATACATTATAAATTTATCAAGGGAAAACCGTTGGAAGAGATCCAGATTCGATTGGATAATTAATTAATCTTGTTCTTTGGGATCCAAATCAGGCTTAAATCGGATTGGATTTTGGATTTGGACTAAACAATTGGGTTCTCAAACCATAATAGTTCCGGCCAGGCTTGAGCTAATCGAGGCCTCGGCCCAATGTTCCAGGCCCAAGCCTAGCTCCCGAATATCCAAATCCAATCCGTGCAATATTGGGTTAGGCCGGTCCGGTCCGGTTGAGAGAGTCGCCTTCGCAAATCGCAAATCGCAACCCTGTTGAATTCCCATTTCGTTAGTTTTGCAAACCCCAGCGACCCAGTCAGATTTCAGAAAGGTGAGTACTGAGTAGGAAGCTTACAGCACACCTGCATCGTTACCTTCAGCGCAAGGTGACTCTCTCCGGTGAGATATCTCTCGTTTCCGGCAAGGTGAGACTTTCTTGAAAACCCAACTAGATATCTTTTAATTCAGAAAAGCTGTATTGTTGGATTGGTAATGAGGGTTCTGTATTTTTTTTTTCATTTTTTTCCTGGTTTTATTGATTTGTTCCATGAGAAATGTTTCTTCCTCTTCTTGTCACTACGAGAGAAAAAAGGGTTTCGCCCTGATATTTTCTAAGTGGTTTATGTGGTTTCTTTTTATTTATTGTTTTTTTTTTCCTCTCCGTGATTTCTTCTTCTGTTTCTTTGATAAAATGTATTGGTTAATGTCATTACAGCGAGTAATAGATCCTCTTTTTAGATAATAATCCCTTCCATTGCAAACCCCTTTTGGTCTCAATTGGCTGATTGCGTGGGAAAATATGTTCGGGTGCTGTATCTTCCTGTAGAGTTGTAGGGGACATGATTGGAGATGTTAATCAATTTTTTACGGCAGGGAGTTGTCAACTCTGTTGGTGGAGTTTTTGTTTCCTTTTATCGATACCCTTACAGACATTTCTTTTATTAACATAATGGACATTTAGTTATAGATAAAAGGAGGTTCTTGGTTAATTTCATTAATATTGTGATTACTGTTCCTAGGGGCCATTGCTTGGTGAAATGGAGGTGATGATATTCGTTTCTACTGGGAAATGAAAAAGGAATATGTAATAAAAAAAGAAAATAATTAGTATACCTATTAGTTTTTGTTGTTTTTTTTTTTTTTTCTTTCATAATGTACACATGAGATTGCATTGCATGCATATAGTAATGTGTCCTGAAGTTTTTTGGTGGCGTTGTTTTCTTCCTTATTGACCTTTTTTTTCCTATCCCACAGATAGTGTGAGTGAGGATGTAAGCTTTACAGTGGGTTCAATAACTCATGCAACATCTTAACAACTTCCACCATCATTTAGTTTTCATTAAATTTGCTAAAAGAATTATTAAGATTCGCAAGTTTGTCTCAATATCAATTTGGCTTGCAAGACACTTTTGATTGTCATTTCCATTCCTGGTGACATCATAGTTGTGGTCAGGATACTTGGTAACCAATCTGGTATTGAACATTTGTTGGGGGCCTTGGGGCAGCTGCTGCAGCTCCAAAACAAAGGGGTTGAAATCCATCATATATCCCAATAGTGGTGTGTGAACTGTGAAGCATCATAGATGCTGTCATGGATCTATGGTTAAGGATGTAAAATCTAGAATAAAGTTTAGGAAAAGAATGACATATGACCGTGAAAATTTATGGAGGTATAGTAGATCGGATGGAGGAAGAAAATGGGGTATTGTGTGGCTGGTCTGTACCTACAAGAAAAATCACTCAGATCTGAATCTTAGGTTAGAAGTAAATACAAGGCTGAACCACTGGTCCATAATTACATCTGATAAATGGTCCAATCTACAGGCCCATGCTTGATAGACTGTTCTGAAAAACTGCTTGTGAATTGTGATGTTGGACCAGTAGACAAGTAGCACAAAAATCTTCTCTAGAAATCAAAAGTGAAAAGGACTATTACTAATATTTAGGAGTACAACTTGGGTTCACCTGAACGAACATTTTACATTCGGGCTGGGCCCATTCAAATTTTGACAAAAGCCCAACCCATGCCCACCCAAGTTGCACCCCTACTAATATTGATCCTGGCTATTTGGGGTCTTCAGTGGGGTAGACTGGATACACACCTAACCTTTGTCATTTGTGCATAAAGTGGCTCATCTCAGACTTGGAATTCTATTTTTATGCTTGTCGGTCTGATATACTTTTGTACCAAGCAATGGCCCCTTCTAGAAATCAAAGGTGAGGTTTCCATGAATATCTAAGGGATACAATGACATTTTTTTATCAATATAGTACACAATGGCATTTTTTTTAAGTTACAATGGCTGCTAAGTTTAAGATGGGGTTTAAAGTTGAAAATGCAATGTTTGGATTCCACAAGCAAATCAGTCTAAAGGAGTAAAAACCGAATTGATGGTCCACCCATTATTCAGCATATATTGAGAACTTAATAAAAATATATGATTGGGAGAGTCAAATCCATATAATTGGGCCTTGAAAAATGATTTAGTAGGTTAAGGCTTACTGGTGCAATTTTTTAGGGCCAGGGAATTGAGTTGGGTTCAAATATTTGTAGAAACCCAATTGCTAATCTATCATGTACTAACTTACCTAGATACAACAAGGACACGGCTGGAAAATGGTGTCAAATATAGAATTTTAACTACAAATTGAAGCATCTGACAAAACAAAGCACCCTTGTACAGGTATCCATTTATAATAGATCATGGGAATCATATGAAAGCCATATAGAGTTAGAGAATGGTGTGGTTTTGGATTCCCCTTTCATTATCATTTGGCCCCACATGGACTTGTTTTGGGGCCTTCCTTTTTGATGTCTGATCTTGTATCAGACAGATCAGATATTGTTGAGTGTAATAGAGTTCAGGTTTGGGTATACTTGTACTGTTGGACATGAGTTGTTGAGATCTCTAGTTGCCATCATCTGCCATATACCACTTAAATGCGGTCAGCAGCATGAATGATGTTCCCTCATTTTGTTCTAGCTAAGGCTATATTCTCACAAGAAATTATCATTTCATTGATTTGAATTAAAATATGCAACTTTTCTCCATAGTGATATTTATTCATCATAAGTAACTAGAAGCATATCTTTATGTTAAACTAGGTTTTCCAAAGTATAAACAGATATAGATAAACTGAAGCTTGTTTTGGTGAAGTTTCATGGAAGGTAAAAAAGATTCCACCATTTTGATCAATTATCTATGCTAACTGGCATTTCTCTAACATATTTTCTATGAACAAACATTTATAAAATTAAAATAGTATCTTTAGCTTTAGTTTCAGCTCACCCTTTGATTTTACAGATAGCAATGAAAATTATGTGCATTGTTCATGTAGGAAATATTGGGCTCAGCATGTAATGCCTGTGAAGAAAGTAAAATGAAACCAGGAGCACATGGGATTTCTAGAGCTCAGAAGTCAAAAAAATTTCAAGGAGAAGGGCCAAATTGGGTTCTTGTTGCAGGAGGTGCATTGTTGAGTACTTTATCAATTCAGCTTGGATACAAACTCAAGCAAGCTCTTGATACAAAGAGACTGAATAATGCTAGTAACAGATTGAAAGGTCTTTTAATATATAGTTTGTTGACATTTTATATTATAAACTTGTATCCTTTAATAGTTTTTAAATGTTTTTGTTATTTTTTTCATATTCAGGAAATGCAGACTCTGTTGACAAGAGGACACTGGGGGTTTGCACATCAAACTCAAATCTATATTCTTTTCCACAAGATGAAGATAGCTTTCACAAATGTTGTTCAGGTGGAGAATTTTTATGTGACTCATAACCATTGATGAATCAAATTTAATTTTGTTGACAAAAAATTATTGGTCAACAATAATTAGTTCTAGTTCCTTAAATTTTGTGGTTTTTGGTTATTTGCTAATTGTGGTCATGTGCATTACTGGTGAACATCCATTATTGGTTATTTGTTGAGGTAATGCTTGGTTTTGTTGTTATGTGCAGTTTACTTGTGCTTTTAACTATTAGAGTTTTGGTTAAGGTAATTGCCATTTAAAGGACCTTGATGTGATTATCAAGCATTTCACTGCAAGAGGCCATTGCTTGGTGCAATGGTAATCTCAGACTGATTAGTGTGGGAACGCAGGTTCAAGTCTGAGATAGGTCAGTCTATGGGTAAAAAAAACCAAAAGTTAATTACATATCCAGCCTACCCCTCTCAACCCCCCCAACTGCTAGGGCCATCATTAGGTAACGGCTCTTTGCAAAGCATTTCACTGTGCTAATATTTGATGGACTGATATTTGAACTCATTTCACGAATAAATAATTGACCTGAAAAAGGGAGAAAAAGAATTTGTGAAGAAACAAAAAATCAAGGATAATTTTCCCCTTTAACAATTGTTGCATTGGATGTTAAATTATGTTCTGGCAAAAGTGGCATTTCACTTTAGGTTCTAGTTGTTTTGCTTCTTGCTTTTAAAACACTGTAACCAACCTGGGTTATATAGTTTTTTTTCTCTTTTATAATTATAATTATTATCATTGTTGTCATCATCATTGTCATTATGTTTGTTAATCTTTTGAGGGCGTTGAATCAGGGTTTTCTAGTGGCATGATGGAGATTAAGCATCAATCCACCGCCTCTACCTTGAAAGAACCTAATCTGACACTGCCTTTGGTAACAATTCCATATCTGGAATCTAACAAAGAAAATGGTGTGATGTGGGCATCTTCTTCTCCCAATTGCCTTGAGATGCCTCCAAAGCCATTCCATCACTCAAATAGTTCAGAATCTCCCTGTGTGTCAGAATCTGGTTCTGACATCATCACCAAGCAGGAAGTGATAAACAAACTAAAGCAACAGTTGAAAAGAAGAGACGAGTTGATCCTAGAAATGCAAGACCAGATTACAGCATTGCAAAATGTGCTCAATGGTCAGCTGACTCATTCTGCCCATTTGCAGTCACATCTTGAAGCTGCAAATAGTGAACTCTTTGAATCAGAGAGAGAGATCCAGAGGCTGAGGAAGGCCATAGCAGATCACTGTGTAGGAGAGATGGGTACTTGCGAGAAGCCCATGGCAGTTGGGAACTGCGCTGAAGAACAGGATGGGCATACAAATGGCTTTATTGGAGGTGAGAATTATCTGGCGGTGATGGACAAAAGGAAAGGAGGTGGTGATAGGATTGAGATACTGAAGAAAGAAGTGGCAGAGCTAAAGGAAGTAATTGAAGGGAAGGAATACTTGCTTCAGAGCTACAAGGAGCAGAAAACAGAGCTCTCCTCAAAGGTTCAAGAACTGCAGGAGAAATTGGCTTCTCGGGTACCAAGTATTTTGTAGATGCTGCCTCAATATTGTGTATTCTTGTGGTTTTTTGTCACATCGGGAGTGAACATTCTTTCTCCTTTCTTCAATAGGGTTCACATGTTTCTGCTGACTTTGCTTTAGTTTTAGTAGTTCCTATCTTTGGCTAAAGGCGTTATTGCTTCCTCTAACGCTACTAACAGCTTGTATTTGGCTTCTTGTATGTCTCAAGGTCAAGGCTATGCGGCATGGATTGCCAAAGGACATTTTGGTTGTGATATAATATAAGGCTGTATATATTTCCTGCTCGTTTTTGGTAAAATAATTGACACCACTTATAGTTTATTAATCTCTGCTTTTTATTTCATTTTTTTTTTGAGTGGAAAGAAACTCACCCAACATCTCTGAACTTGAGAATGATGATCCAACTCCTACGTTTGAACTTGCTTCTGGCTAAGGAAGTTTCTTTAACAACTTATCCTGCAACTTGCTAGTGCTTTCAACAAAGCTTCATTCCTAGTTCCAAGTTCTAACCCTACGGGGCTGGCAGTCAGCTACAGGCATTCTGTTTTACTTTTACCCTTCCACCTTTATGCAAGGGAGCCATACCCAGTCAACTTAGCAAGGCTTTAATCCTAACAATTTGGGGTCAGTCAGCTACATTGATCTCTGCCCTCCAAAATACATTCTTTCAAAATCAAGAGTCGTGCTTTCTCTTAAATGGTAAATGAATAAATCGTTAGATCATTTATTTTTATTCTAGTCCATGTCTTCTTTCGCGGCTTTCGCCTATTCCTCGCTCTTTTACAGCCCAACTATTTTGATATTTTCACCATTTATCACTTATGGTATCAGTAATGCATGTAACAAATAAAATTGCATTAGGTCATATAAAGACCAAAAACAGGTTTCTAACTCTTGTTTCAGGTTGCACATCTCTCAAATCCTTGATAATGGCAGCTGTCCCAGCTGCAACCACTGTGTTACTTGTACGGTTGTACCATCCTTCATGAGATGGCTGCAAATGGCATCTATTGTTTGAATTCAAATTTGAATCTGATCCATTTAAGGATGATCCGAACCTGCTCTGTTATAATTGGACTGATACCCCTCTAACCCCATATAGTTAGGGGTGCTCACAGTTCGGTTGGGCTTATTTTTCAAATCGAACAAGTATTATCAGTTTTTGGAAAATCAGTAAATAAAACTGAATCGAAGCCAATCGGATAACCAGTTGATTGGTTTAGTTAACCATTAATTTGGTTTGTCAGTTTTACTTTTTCTTTGATACTTATAATATATAAATAAATATATAGATAATATAAAATATATATGATATACATAAATATACATATATTGATCGGTTTGGTTAATTGCTAAATTTTTATATTGGTTAATTGAAACCAAACTGATCGGCCCAGTTAATCAGAATTTTCAATTCAGTTCAAATTTTTGGTTTTTGATGATCATCCATACATATAGTTGTTATTGTTTGGGTTATGGTTGAGCTGGCCCCAGGTGCCATGTGTCACCTCTGCAGGCGCCTTATCACTTCGGCCATGTTGGTACCATGTAAGATGGATAAATGTGACCAAGATAAGAGAACTTCGCATGGATAAGGAGGACAACTTTGCCAGGGATTAGGTCTTATCCTGAAGACCTCAGCAGACAACCTCATCCCAACAACCCCAGAAGCTTCATCCGAATAGGACACGAATATTCAGCTATAAAAATGTAACTCCGCTCAAGGTAAGGGACTTTTTTACTCTCAAGCACACATACTGCTATTCTCCCTTTACTCAGACTAGCACGTTTCTCTCAACTGCTCGGCCCGACCATCCACCGTTCTTAACTAACTTAAGCATCTAAGTACCTATCTAGGGAACAACTCCTTGGGCCTCTAACCTTGTTCTTGGTTCCAAATCTTGCTACATGACTTCATCCTTCCACCTCGGCTTCGCCAGTTGGCAAGATCATCTGACTGCGATCTTAGTTCGGGACACCTCAGATCGGATAACATCAGATTGGCATCGTTTGTGAGAATCGCACAAAAAGCCATTCTGAAATACTCTCCACGCAATTAAGAAACATGCCAAGAAACGCATTTGATTGCTCTACAAGTCAATCTTCATCTTGGGGATCTCGCTCTCACCATAGCCCTCCACATCACGAGTCTTAGCAGCAGCCTCAATAGTAGGCCACGGTTGACCCTGCCTAGTTCCAAGCAATGTAGTAGAAGGTCGAACAGATCCTCGCGATGATGCAGACATTGGGAAAAACAGCACAACCTCCTCAGACCGTCCCCCCTCCCGTCCCGACGCTTAACACAGTTGATCCTCGTCCTGAGGACCCCAAAAAGCGCCACCCATATAGGCATAGGGCGTGGTCTGACTAAGAAAGGCAGCAATCATCAATAAGATCGGAATCAGCCCGATCCCATGAACGTGACGACCACAGCAAGACGCATTGCTCTACTAGAATCCTAGCGAAATAAAAGCTCGGCAAACGGACGCAGCAACAACCGGTCTCAATCGCCGAGCCCAGCTCAGTCAAAGACCGCCCAGCAGTGCCCAAGAATGAAAGGACAACACACGTGGCCCAAGACAATAAGGATGTAGAGATTAGGGAACTCAGGCAGTGCCTGACCGAACTGGAACACTACCAAGCTAACCAAAGCGTGGCTCCTCCCACTGTCCAGCTTGTAGAACCTAACAACTAGCCCTCCAAAGAGCCGATCTTCACCCAAGACATCGTGGATTAGCTCCCCCTAGCCGGCTGGCAACTTCCATAGTTCGAGAAGTACGACGGAGCCACGGACCCTGATGACCACATCAAAGGCTTCAAGGCTTTGATGGTGTTACACGACTCGTCTGAAGGCCTGATGTGTAAAGCCTTCGTAGTGACCATCAAGGGAGTGGCCCGGACATGGTACTCCTCCCTTCCCTCGTGCTCTATCTCCTCTTGGGAGTAGCTGGAGAGCTTGTTCCTAGCGTAGTTCATGGCTAGCAAGAGACACTCGAAGACTTCGACAAGCCTCATGCAAGTGCTGCAGAGGAAGGGAGAGTCTCTCAGAGAGTACTTGGCAAGATTCAACGCCAAGGCCCTACAAGAACGTGCCCTGAACTAGCCGATGGCAGTCACAACTATCATGCAAGGCCTACTCCCCTCCCCTTTCAGCTTCTCAATATCAAAGAGCCCTCCTCAGATCGTAGCCATGCTGATGACACACACCAAGAAGTACATCAACGTCGAAGAAGCACAAGCACAACTGAGGGACAAAGAAGAGCAGCACGATAGGAAGAGGAGAGACCCCAATGAGTGCAGGACTGAAAGGGTAGATCAAGACAATAAGAGACAAGACCGCCAACTAGACCAAAGACCTACGACTCCACCACGGGCCTACCAGAACTTCATGCCACCTTTAGCAGCTTGGTCATAGATTTTGATGCAGATCCGCGACTGCAACTATGTCAGGTGGCCTGAGAAGATGAAGTCCCAGAACAACAAGAGAAATAGAGACAAGTACTACGATTTCCATTGAGACCACGACCACAAGACAGACAGTTGTCACGATCTACGCCAACACCTCGAGGACTTGATCAAGCACGAATACCTAGGAGGCTTCATTGACATCAAGGAGCACAAGTCGAAGGAAGAACCGCACCAAACAAACAAACCTCCAACCCGGTCTCCCCCAGTTGGGGTTATCGTAGTGATCTCAGGAGGGATGGCCGCTAGGGGAGAGAGCAACTCGGGCCGCAAAGCATATGTGCGACTACTTGAGATCAAACGACAGGGAGCAGAAGAGAAGGCGACAGGACGATCTGATTTCCTTCATGCATGACGACCTTAGGGGGGTCCAAATCCCACATGACGACACCCTTGTGATAATCACCGAGGTGGCCAACTTTGAAGTTCAGTGCATCCTTGTGGATACAAGAAGCTAAGTCGACATTCTCTTCGAGGAAGCCTTCGAACAACTTGGCATCGGCAAAGATCGTCTAACTCCGGTCAACATCCCTTTAGTAGGCTTCTCCGGAGAGTCCCTCATACCCTTGGGAAAGATTGCCTTGCCTCTTTTGATCGAAGACAGTGACATCACCACTACGACAATGGTCGACTTCATCATTACCCCTGTCCTCTCGCCCTACAACGCCATCCTCGGCCGACCGACCCTGAATGCTCTGCGAGCCTTGGTTTCCACATACTACCTGGTCATTAAATCCTCCACCCCTTACAGAGTAGGCGTGGCATGCGGAGATCAAAGGGCCACATGGTAATGTTACTCAATGGCTTGCCGAGGAAAGCCCCATGCTGAAGAAGCCCTAACGACAGAGAACATAGACCTGCGGGATGAGCTGAAGACACAACATGGTCAGTCGTGAAGACTTGATACAATTGCCACTCTTCAAAGAAGACCTTGAGAAGACGATCCAAGTTAGATCCCTCTTAGAAGATCATCTTCGGGAAGATCTCATACAGCTGCTAAGGGACAACGCCGACGTGTTCGATTGGTTGGCTGCAGATATGTCGGGGATCGGCCTCAATGTCATCACCCACCGCTTGAACGTCGACCCATGCTACCGACCCATCAAGCAAAAGAAGAGGAGCTTCACCTCAGAATGGTGGCAGGTGATCAATGAGGAGGTCCATTAGCTGCTTGACGTCGGCTTCATGTGAGAAGTACGGTGTCCAGACTAGATGGTGAACGTGGTAATGGGGAAGAAGGCCAATGGGAAGTGGAGGATCAGCATCAACTTCACCGACATGAACAAAGCCTGTCCCAAAGACAGCTTCCCCCTGCCAAGGATCGACCAGCTCATCGACGCAACGACAGGGCATGAACTCTTGAGCTTCATTGATGCATTCCCAGGCTACAACCAGATCCAAATGCACCTAGACAACTAGGAGAAGACGACCTTCATCACTGACCAAGGACTTTACTACTACAAAGTGACGCCCTTCGGTCTCAAGAAAGCCGACACTACTTACCAGCGGCTAGTGAACCACGTCTTCAAAGATAAACTCGGCCACAATGTAGAAGCATACGTGGACTCATGTTCGTAAAGAGCAAGAAGGTTGAGCACCACCTAGCTGACCTCAAGGAAGTCTTCGGCACCCTCAGGAAGTATCGAATGAAGTTGAACCCAACGAAGTGTGCTTTCGAGATCAGCTCTAGAAAATTCCTGTGGTTCATGGTCACGCAGCGAGGAATCGAAGCCAACCTTGAGAAGATCAAGGCCATCCTTAGCATGCAATTGCCTTAGATCTACAAAGAAGTGCAGCATCTTACCGGACGAGTAGACGCCCCTAGCAAGTTCATGTCAAAGTCCACGGGCCGATGCCTGCCCTTCTTCAAGGCCCTAGAAAGGATGAATTATTTCTAGTGGACCGAGAAATGTGAACGGTCCTTTCAAGAACTAAAGAGGTACCTGAGTTCGCCACCCCTGCTCACAAGGCCGAGCCCTGGAGACATGCTACTACTGTGCCTCTCGATTGGAGACGAGGTGGTCTGCTCAATGCTAGTAAAGGAGGAAGATCAGATGCAAAGGCCGATCTACTAAACCAGTAAGGTCCTCAACAGTGCGGAAACCCGGTACACGAATCTGGAAAAGGTCACCCTGGCCCTAGTCACCTCGGCAAGATCCATCATATGGATGGCCGAACCCTGCAGGTAGGTTGGGCGAAATTTCAATAATTTCTCTCTCCCATGTGGGAATCACATTCCCTATTTTAGAAAACTGCATTTTCAATGATCAATCTTGAACCTAAATCGAATCAGATCTAAAACCAAAAGGTAGGAAAGGGATATACCTGATACGGAGTAACAATAACACCCAACGAAAGTGTTCACGCCCAAGGAGATTACCAAAGACTGCTCCCACTAAAGATGACACAGCATAGGGTGGAGTAGAATCAGTAGGATGGCTCTTCAGCAAGAACATGATTCTTCACCAAGAATCTGATGGAGGGCGAGTGAGCATGACTTCATATCACCTTTTCTGCCAAAAGGTGATATCAAGAACCCTTCTTGATCGCTCCTACAGGTGGAGATCGAAGTGGAAAGGGCGGCAATAGCAGGAGAAGACAAGAGCAGAAGATGGTGTCAGTCCAACTATATGCTGTCTTCTCTCTTGTAACAGTAATCTGATGGAGTGAACTGGGGTTCGCCCTTCTCCTCTATTTATAGCCTTAAGAGAGGTTCTACTAATCTCATTAGGAGTTTCCTAATCCAAATCTTGTATTTGGATCTAGATTCTCTTTAAGAGATAATGATAATTCCTTATCTTATCTGCAGATAAAGATCAACCCTCTTAATCTAATTAGGAGTTTCCAGATCTAAATCTCTATTTGGATATGGACTCTCTGAGTGGATAGGGACAATCCCTTATCCTATTTGCTGATCTAAATCCCAGAACCGCCCCTCTTTAATTAATCTAATTAAGCCAGTTCGGATTGGACTTTAGGCCCATTAAGTCCATGTGCTCACTTATCCTCCAAACTGCTGCCCAGTTGGATATCCTTGTACGGCGTAGCACCCAAACATTGATCTATACATCAGCCATATGGGTTCAACCCAGCCTCTATTACAAGTTCTGGCCGAATTCATTGTAGGAGACAGTGAACCCCTGAGTCCATCACCATGGGCTCTTAATGGGCCCAACATTTACACTAAATGGTCCTTGGGTCAAGCCACCTTATAAAAACCCAAGAACTGTG
>NW_010729224.1:713336-724235 GCF_000365185.1 Nelumbo nucifera | reverse complement strand
TGATTGGAGCTAAGGGCATACACTGTCTAATAGCTCCCACTTGCACTTAGGTCCAATCTGGTACAAGCCAGAGTCCCAGACTTTCCACGTGTTTCTCAAACACTTTTTGTGTCAGTGGCTTAGTTAATGGGTCTACTACATTTTCCGCTGATGCTACCTTCTGAATTAGGATGTCCCCTCTTCCAACTATCTCCCGCAGTACGTGGTACTTCTTTTCGATGTTCTTCGACTTCAAGTGGGCTCGTGGCTCTTTAGCCTGAACGATAGCTCCAGTGTTGTCACACAACAATGGAATGGGTGATGTGTTGGATGGAACTACTCCCAATTCATGATTGAACTTCTTCATCCAAACAACTTCTTTAGCAACTTCACTTGCGGCAATGTATTCGGCTTCGGTTGTGGAATCCACCGTGGACCCCTGTTTGCTACTTTTCTAGCAAATAGCACACAATCCTATCGTGAAAACATATCCAAATGTAGGCTTTCTATCATCTGGATCTAATTGGAAGTCGGAATCAGTATACCCCTGGATATGTAGTGAACTACCATCGAATACCAGACAAAACTTTTTTGTCCTTCAAAGGTACTTAAGTATGTTTTTCACAACAGTCCAATGCTCCTGCCCTGGGTTTGACTGGAATCTGCTTACCACACTCACTGCCTGAGCGATGTCAGGACGAGTGCACAGCATGGCATACATGATGCTCCCTACGGCTGAGGCATAGGGAACATCCTTCATGCCCTCAATCTCCTCGGGAGTCTTAGGAGACATACCCTTGGAGAGAGTGACTCCATGCCTGAAAGGAACATTTYCTTTCTTKGDGTTCTYCATGCHGTATCTYTTGACTATCTTGTCAATGTAAGCAGATTGGGATAATCCTATTATCCTCTTCAATCTATCTCTATAGAGCCGAAGACCCAGTATATAGAAGGCTTCTCCAAGATCTTTCAGGGAGAATTGCTGTGAAAGCCATACTTTCACCGTAGTCAACATTCCTACATCATTCCCAATGAGTAGAATGTCATCTNAGTCAACATTCCTACATCATTCCCAATGAGTAGAATGTCATCTACATACAGAACCAGGAATGTAACCTTATCCCCATTGGATTTCCTATAAACACAAGGCTCATCCAGATTTTGCTCAAAGTCAAACTTTTTGATAGTAGAGTCAAACCGGATGTTCCAACTCCTAAAAGCTTGCTTAAGTTCATATATGGATCGGTTTAATTTACATACCATGTGTTCTTGACCCGCAGTTATGAAACCTTGTGGTTGCTGCATATAGATATCTTCACTAAGATCTCCATTCAGGAATGCTGTTTTGACATCCATTTGCCAAATCTCGTAATCACGGTACGCTGCTACAGCTAGCAGGATCCTAATGGATTTAAGCATGGCCACCGATGAAAAGGTTTCCTCATAATCGATTCCCTCTTTCTGAGTGTACCCTTTCACCACAAGACGATCCTTGCAGGTCTCAACCTTACCATCGGGGCCCTTCTTCCTCTTGTAGATTCATTTGCAACCAATTGCTTTTACCCCAAGGGGCGGATCTACTAGGGTCCAGACTCCATTGGTCTCCATTGAGTCCATCTCAGCTCTCATGGCATCCACTCACATCAGAGAATTTATGTCCAACATAGCTTCCGTATAAGTTACGGGATCCTCCTCACTTGTCGTGGCTTCCACCAAGTAACTATCATGGTCATAGTCGAAACAAACTGGAGGCATGGAAACCCGGGTAGATCTTCTAGGTTGGTCATTACCTGGAGCTTGTGGGACATCTCCCACTACTCCTAAACTCTCCTTATCAAGAACAACTTCTTGACGATGATTGTTCCGGATGTAATCATCCTCCAAGAATTGGGCATTTCGACTACAGAACACCTTCTGTTCTCCCGGGTCAGAGAATAGGTAATCCACAGAGACTTTGGGGTAGCCTATAAATAGGCAACGATTGGTCTTGGATTCCAATTTGTCCGCACTTATTCTCTACTCACATGGATCCTAGGAATTAAAACCTTTTGCAAACATTTTGAAACCATAATATATATATGTATATCTCTATATAAATATATTTTGCAAAACAAATTTCATTGGTTGAAATCGGCTGCTGGCAGCTTTGGTTTCCATCAGAGAGAGTGCATCCCCGATCATTCACTTTGTCCGACTAAGGGGCGGATCCTGTCACTATGATCACCCACTCAGATGAATTCTTGGACTGTCCCAACATACCTAGGTTTTGACCCCCTCTAAGGATCTTACTGATTGGCATATCAAAGACAACCTAATCCGACACCTAGTGCGGTATCATAATCGAGTCTAGGGGTCAGGTGTAACATTTCAGTTTCGCCCATCTATCTCCAAAGTCCAGGGCAATACTAGAATTCTGGTCCGATTCAGGGCTTCAAGAAAACCCACACTGCATGTACCTCAGGTCTCACCCTGGCAGYTGAGACAAGCCACCCCAACCAACTTGGTGGCACATCAGTGTCAGCCTTGGCAGGATAAATCTCTCCAGATCTATCCAATGGCTGTGAAGATTCTAAACTAATACGAGTCTCATATGTGTCCAGTTTAAGGGTATCACACAGAAACACACCATAATAACACGAATCAAATATGTACTTTATTCATTTACATTAAATGTCATAAGGTACATCATTCTGATTGGAGCTAAGGGCGTACACTATCTAACACTACCAGCCCCTCAAGCAAGTTCTGGAAAGGCTAGAAGCATCTGGCCGCCAAGTCAAATGGAGCGTAGAGCTGAGAGAGTTCGACATCGACCATGCACCACGTCTTGCAATCAAAGCCAAGGCCTTGGCTGACTTCCTGGTCGAGTGCACCTTCTCGGCACAAAATCCTCTCGCACCATTGCCGGTTTGGACTCTACATGTGGATGGCTCATCCAACCAACAAGGCAATGGAGCCAAACTTATCCTCTTCAGCCCAGATAACACTATATTAGAGCACACCCTCAAGTTCAAATTCAAGGCATCCAACAGCGAAGATGAGTACAAAGCTCTGATTGCTGGACTTCGGCTTGCCTTAGACCTCGGTGCTAGGCGAGTCGAAGCCTTTAGTGATTCCCAGGTAGTGGTCAACCAGATCCACGACAAATTTGAGGCGAGGACATCGACCATGGCAAGCTACCAGCAAAAGGTGCAAGAGCTAATCCAATGGCTCAAACATTTCACCATCCAGCAAATCCTTTGAGACGAGAACGTACGAGCTGACACACTCTCAAAGCTCGCTAGCTCGCCGCAAATAGACCTCGACCCAATGGTCCGGATGGATACACTAGCTTAGCCCAGCATCTTGCCTATATCCTTCCTCATCCTTCCTATTTAGTAAGGCCCATCCTGGATGGACCCCATAGCACAATACCTTCGGGACGACACACTACTAGAATATCGAGCCGAAGCCAAGAGGCTCATACACAGGTCGACCCGATACTGCCTCATCTAGGGACAGCTCTATCGTTGGTCACACACTCTCCCCTACCTAAGGTGTCTCCCCCCTTCCGTGCCGACTATTTCCTTAGGGAAATACATGAAGATATCTACAGAGATCATCCCAACACATGAACCCTAGCTCATAAGACACTTTGGCAGGGCTACTTCTAGCCGACAATGAAGTATGATGTAGCCTAGCTCATTAGAAAGTGTGACTATTGTCATAGGCACTCCAACCTTCACCATCAGCTTGTAGTCCCCCTGGAGACAATTACAAGTTCGTGGCCCTTCACTCAATGGGGAATGGACATCCTCGGACCATTTCGCACCGCGATCGGGCAAAAGAAGTTCCTCCTCGTCGCAGTAGAGTAGTTCACCAAGTGTGACTGTTTGCCAGTCCGACATTCCTCGGGTCCTCATCACCGACAATGGCGCTCAGTTCACGAATCGTAAGTTCGAAGCCTTTTGCGTCGACCTAAAGATTTATCACTGGACCACAGCCGTTAACCGACCACAGAGCAAAGGGCAGACCGAAGTGACCCACCGAACCCTACTGCACAACCTAAAGACCAGACTTAAAAAGGCCAAGGGAAGGTGGGTCGAGGAACTACCAAGCATCCTCTGGGCGTACATGACCACACCACGGATAGCGACCGGAGAAACACCGTTCAACCTAGCATATAGGCTAAAGCCATGATCCTTGTAGAGATAATCTCCCCAACTCTCTAGAACGAGCTCTATGACGACGAGCAAAACAATGATGACCTTCGTGTAGAGCTCAACCTGGTGGAAGAAGCACGTGACCGAGCATACCTCAGGATGGCAGAACAACAACACAAGATGGCTAAGTACTACGACTCCAAAGTCCAAAGAAGAGAGTTCAAGATAAGCGACCTCGTCCTTCGGAAAGTCATAGTACTCGTGCCAGGAGAAGGGAAGCTCGTACCAAACTGGGAAGGACCGTACAGAGTGACCAAAGTCCTCTGACCTGTTACCTACAAGCAAGAAGACCTTGACGGGAAGCCCGTACGGAGTTGGAATACTGGGAACTTGAGGATGTATTATCAATGATCTACATCAATAAAGACACCATTTTCTACATTCAATTGTTCATCACACACTGCACAACACACACCGCCCGATAAAGCTCGGGACAAAAGATGCTTCTTCATTAATAACAAAAGATAATTACAAATGGAAGGGCTCGACATCACAAAAAATAGGAGGACAACATTAGGAAAACAGGGCAAAGACAACGAAGGCAGCAGCAGGTAGACACTTCATTCCTTGGCCAGACGCTCCTCGGCCTCCTCAAGCACCTTGACAACAGTGGCACCATCCTCGGTAGGCATAGGGGGACCGAAGGGGTCCAAACCCTGTGCAACCTCGGTGATGTCGAGGAACCAACGCACAATCTTATCGCGGTAAAGGTAGAACCCCTCCGCCCAGGAGTGTGAGGCAAAGTCGTCTAGCTCGTTCTAATAAGCCTCCGAGGACTTGAACTTGGTGATCCCTTCTTCCTCTGCCTGAGCCATCTCATCAGCTTCCTTCCTCACTACCTCCCGCACTCCCTTAAGCTCGGAGGCGTGGTTCTTTAGCTTGTGAATGTTATCGTTCCATTCATCAATGCCGCACTTCAGTTTGGTGTTCTCAGCCTCGAGCTTGTCCAACTGAGTCCTCGGGCGCTCGACCTCAGCCTCCCCTACCTCATAAAGGTGCAGCACCATCTGAAAGCGGTTGACCAGGGCGACCACCGAACAAGCAGTCGGCAAAAAGAGACCTATTCTCAACACAACAGAAGTAATCAACCAAAATGAAAGTGACCGAAGGAGCGAGAATACTTACTGATGCGACCTAGCATAGAATTGCGCTCTCTAGAGAATTGCTCGGTGATATGGTGAGTTCGTGCCTAATAGCCAGCGTCAATAAACCCCGAACAAGTTGCTCGGGAATGCCCTCCATCTCAAGCCCGTCCTCGGGCCGAACATCCCACTGTGACATGTACACAGCAGGGTTGCCGCTCTCCGACGCGTTCTCTCACGGAAAAGGGGAGTGGTCGGCCCGAGCACCCTCCTCTGGGTTAACCACCATCACTTCTTCTTTGGCCTGTCTCGGCCTCTTTTTCTGTTGGGGGGTGCGCTCTACAGACCTTGGCTACGTCTCAACGACCTGAGGCTGAGACCCCTGGGCCCCTTCAGACCACGACCTCTCTACTGCAGCCCTCATGCGATGATGAGCCATTTCTTCACGGCTAGCCATCTCAACACCTACGCAAGACAAATGACAAATCAGCACCAAGTAGAAGAGTTCGGAAAGAGAAAGAACCAGAAAAGCCAACGACGCACAGACCGGCTGCCCCACTCATCAGCCCGGTGTAGACCAACATCGAGAAGGACATACACTCCATCACGTCGATCCTCTCGATTCGACTGATCGACACCTTCTCCTCCTCGGTGAGTTGGGTCATGCTTGGTGCCTTCACTTTATTCCTCAGCTTCTAAAGCCCGACCAATAGAGGTCAGCCTCCAGGACAACACACAAAGAAGAACTTTCCTTTCCAACGCTTTACTGAAGACGAGATCCAGACCAACACCTTATTGCGCTGTCGGGCCGAGAAATAGTAATACCACTGCTAGTGATGCTTCAGTTGAAGGAGGTAGGCGAACATTGGCAAGGTGATGTCAAGGTCGTTGACCAAATAGTAACAGAAGAGACTGACTACAAACCTAAATGAGTTTGGCACCAACTGGACAAGCAGTACTAGATACCACCTAAACACCTCGACAATTCCCTCACACAAGGGAAACCTCAGCTCGGCTATCAGGCTATGCTCGTATGCGCAAAGCTCGCCTGGCCGAGTTGAGGTGGGTCTCTCACCAGAACTCGGTCACCTAAGTCCCCGAGCATCAAACAACACGAAGTGGTCCTAAACCGGCTACCGGCCCGCGAAGGAAGGTCGACCTCCTCCTCAGTTGACGGTTCGGACTCGGCCTCCCAATCTACGGCCCCCTCAAGATCAAAGGCCTCAAACTCTTCGACCTTGGCCCCCTGGCCGTCAACCTCACAGGCAACGAGCGTGGCAGCCTCTACGAGAGACCCCGGCTCAATCCCACTACTAGAGGAAGAAGAGGAAGAAGAGCGGGAGAAGTCAATGGACGAGGAAGAAGACATCTTACCAAACTTTATGGAAGTCTAGACCGCGGAACTGAAGCAACACCGAGCCGAAGACTACCTCTCACCGAGTTCTACACGAGCTTCCTTCGCAAATGACAAAGTGGAAATGCTCTCCACCCCCTTTTATAGGGCTCCTAGCAATCCATATCAAGGCAAATCAACGGCATAGATCAAATGCTGCCCTCTGATAGCTCGGGAAGACAAAATGATGTCGTCGCCCTTTGCACATGCGTAGCCTCGGGGAAATGAAACGACGCTCTCGCCAACTCGTCTCGAAAACAGTATGGGCATCGAATTGGCCGATTCACCCAAAAACCAGCACAACCTCGAGCCATTCAACCCAGATAGCGTGCTCAACCAGACTTCCAATTCAAGTTCCTCAATCTAAAGAGCTATTCCACACCACACTACGACCAAGCACTACACTCCTCGACTTCGGAACTGGGGGACTAGTGTTTGGGTTATGGTTAAGCTAGCCCCAGGTGCCACATCCGCGGCCGCCTTATCACTTTGGTCACGTCGGCACCATGTAAGATGGATAAGTGTGATGAAGATAGGAGAACTTCGTACGGATAAGGAGGACAACTCCGCCAGGATTAGGTCTTATCCCGAAGACCTCAGCAGACAACCTCTTTCCGACAACCTCGAAATCCTCATTCGAATAGGACACGGATCTTCAACTATAAAAAGGTAACTCCCGCTCAAGTTAAGGGATTTATTAACTCTCCAGCACCCATACTGTTATTCTGCCTTTGGCCGAACCAGCATGTTTCTCTCAACTGCTTGGCCTGACCATCCACCGTTCTTGACTAACTTGAGCGTTGTAGTACCTACCTGGGGAACAACTCCTTGAACCTCTGACCTTGATCTTAGTTCCAAATCTTTCTATGCGACTTCATCTTCCACCTCGGCTTCGCTAGTTGGTAGAATCACCTAACTGCGATCTTGGTTCGAGACACCTTGGATCGGACAACATCAGTTATATAAGGCATAGACGATGAAAATGACCTCTATCCCATTAATTTGGTATTATCCAATCTAAAAATATAGACATAGTTTTAAAAATTGACCCAAAACCATAATCACTTTGGGCATCGGTTTCTGGGTTAGTGGTTTGACCATTTGGTCTGAGTGAACAATCTATTGTAATTCAAAAAAATAAAAAATAGCCAAAACTGTTGTTTTGGGTCAATGGCTTGACCGTTTGAGTTAGTGAGTCACTGCCAAGTCAATGGTTTTTGGCAAAGAAATGGTTTAGGAGTGATGGGACTAGTTGCTTGGATGGTTTGCAGGCCAAACGGCCCAATCCAAGGTTCAAAATTTGTGTTACGTATTGGCCCATATTGGTTGATATGTATCATTTTTGGGGCCTTCCCAATATGCCCCTACAGGGGGTATATTGGGTCAGGCCATGATTCAGAGGGTATCCAGGACTTAAACCGACCCCTCTAAACCAGTTTTGAAAAAAAAATAAACAAAACACAAAAAAGCACCAATACAGGCCTGTATCGATATTTAGAACCTTGGCCCAACCAACTGAGGAGGCTCGAGCTTGGCTTTTACCAAAATTCTAATGAGCCTGACCCAAAGTCCAAGCCTAAGACAATGTAAAGTTGAACCCGAAGCCCGGCCCATGATCATCATCATCATCTCCATCACCATCATTCATGCCTTATCCCAACTATATGGGATTGGCTACATGAATCCTATTTCACCAATCTTTTCTATTTAAAGCATATCCACTATTGAATTATTAATACTTAAATAATTTCTTATTACTTCCACCCATGTCTTTTTTTGTCTACTCCAAACTCTTCTAACCCCCTTAAAAAACCATACATGCATAAAATTTATATTATTTCCATTCATAAAATTGGTTTTGAATGTTCATGGTTTGTAAAATCAAAGCCAGTTCTAATTCACAATATATTTATAACATATAATATTTCGATTATTCTTAGTTTACTTTATTAATGTATTCAATATCCAAATTCAATCTGAATCCGGTCCAAACCTGATGGACACGATTTCATTTGAATCCAGAACTAACTAATCAATTGGATTTAGGTACATATCTGCTTTGATCTAATCTATTTACAACCCTATTTCACATGACAATTGTTGACCAGATAGTTTACAAGGGGCCATTTATATCGATTGAAAGTGGTGGAATTGAATGACTTCTTGCCTTTTCTTATAGTAGTAGTGGAATGGCCCATGTGATGCACGGGGTATTTGATATTGATGGTGATGTTTGACTATGCTATATATCGGGTACAGATTTGTAATTTATGCTATTTTCTTTAATTTTTATGATTTTCTATTTTTTTTAATTTTTATGTATTTCTTTGTTTTTTATAATTTATATTATTTTCTCCATTTTATGTGTTTTTTCATAATTATTTTTCAATAATATATATATAATGGGTAAAATATAAAGTTGAGGGTAAAGTTGAAAAGTAAAATTAGAGTATTTTGATCAAACCAATTGCACCATTCTCATTTTTCAGTATGATATATAAGTTTCTATGATTTTCTACATTTTTTTTGTAAATTTTCAATGTATTTCTTTGTTTTTTGTAATTTATATTGTTTTTTTCATCTTATGTTTTTCATAATTATTTTGTAGTGAAAATATATATAATGGAAAAAATAGAAAGTTGAGGGTAAAGTTTGAAAGTAAAATCAGGGTGTTTTGACCAAACCAATTGCAACATTCTCATTTTTTAGTATATATATATATATATATATGGTATAGAAATTTTTATGATTTTCTATTTTTTTCGTAAATGCTTTTGTGTATTTCTTTGTAATTTATATTGTTTTCTTTATTTTTGAGGAGAAAGGTGCATAGGATAAAGAGACACCATTTCTATTTCCTCCTTCCTATTGTGAAGTAGGGGGGAATGGATAAGATATACACTATACAGAGAGCGATTTAAAGGAGAGAACTGTGGTTTTAGAATTTATTTCTTCACTTCATGTGTGCATGATAATATTTGGCCTTTTGCCTCATGTTGTTCTACTTGTCAATGGTGGGACCGTTATTTGCATATCTAACGGCTAGTGTTTGGTTATATGTTGATCTTGATTCGTTTATATTCATTTATATTCGAATTCGAATTGAACATCCGTCCGATTTTTGTAGAAGAGTCTGGATCTCTTGCCAACAAAGCATATTCCAAACCCCTACGATCCTACCAAGTACCAAACCCCTACAATATTACGTTGGTAGGGTGTTAAATTATTGGACTGGCCTGATGATCGTCAAGAAAAAACACCCTAAAACAAATCAATATAATGAACCTGAAAGCATTTCCCGATCCAATACAACTTATTATGTTTACGTAGACAATCGAAATAGAGGGGAAATGGGAAAAATACATGAAAAAATAGGGAGAGAACTAAAAAAGGCTTTATTTAATCATTTAATTGGTTGTTCGATGATGAAAATAGAAAGGTCAAAAAAATCTATTCCTCCAATTTGAATTCATGGGTTTTGGGCAAACCATTCGATACTTGACACATGTTGGCTCTAATCAATGAAGAGGTTCGTCAAGTAGGCCTAATGGGAGTAGGCATGTCAATGATACCCAAAAATCCGAGGCCCAATTCGACATCCAATCTAATTATCTTGGATTCAGATTATGTATTTATGTAATTGGATCAAATTCAAATGTTACAATCTACATCCGATTAATAATCAGATCGGATTTGGATTTGACCCAATATGATTTGATTAAAATTTGAATATGATTATATTATAATGTTTATTAATTTTAACATATAAATTTTATATAATTATATTAGAATTTATAAAAATATATTTTAAATAYTATATTATATATGAATTTATATATAATAAATTTAGTATGTTATATTTATATTAATTTATTATATATAAAAGTTGAAAAATGAATAAATTTTTTATTTTACTGGTATTTTAGATAATTTAAAGTTGAATTGGATTAAATCCGAATCCAATATGAGTTTGTTAGGATTCGAATTTGAATCCGAGTCTTTAAATCCAATTGAATTTCGGATCAATTTTGAATGTAGGTTCTTAATATTCAGATTGGATGCGGATTTTGCTACATTCAATTAGAATCCAATCTGATTGCAGCCCTATTGGAGAGAAGATCAGATAAGGTCTAAGAGGAGAGAGGAGTTGATGAAGGGATGAGAGATCCATCCTATGGACGCCCAAAGATTGCGGAATAAGGGGCGAATTCAAAAATTTTATCTCTCCCTTCAACTGGGAATC
>NW_010729224.1:695664-711636 GCF_000365185.1 Nelumbo nucifera | reverse complement strand
GAATCAAATATGTATCTTTATTCATTTACAATAAACTCATAAAGTACATCATTCTGATTGAAGCTAAGGGCATACAAAACTGTCTAACAGTTGGTTCCATAGCGGTTTTATTATTATTTTATTTGTTATAAGCGTGAACCATTAATTAAATAAAATTGGAAAAATAAAAAAACTATTATTATTTTATTTGCTTTATCCAATTACAAGTGTTAACCGTTAATTAAATAAAATTAGAAAACTAAAAGGGTAAAAATGGAAAGTGAAAATCAAGCTTTTTCACGAAACATTGTCCCCATCCTCATTTTTATAAATGGTACAGACAACATTCTCATTTTTTTAGTATGGTATAGAAATTCTTATGATTTTCTATATTTTTGTAATTTTTTTTTGCATATTTCTTTGTTTTTTCTGTAATTTATATTGCTTTCTTCATTTTGAGGAGAAAGATGCATAGGATAAGAGAGATGTCATTTCTGCTTCCTCCTTCCTACTGTAAAGTAGGCGGAGTGGATAAGATATACAATATGCAGAGGAGGGTTTAAAGGAGAGAATTGGGGTTTTAGGATTTATGTTTTCGCTTCATGTGTGAATGATGACATTTGGCCTTTTGCCTCTTGTCGCCATTCTGCTTATCAATGGTGGGGCCATTATTTGCATATCTAATGGCTAGCATTAGGATATAGGTCAATCTTAATTCATTTATATTCAGATTTGAATCGAACATCCATTCGATTTATATAGAAGAATCTGGATCTCTTACCAACAAAATGCATTCCAAACCCCTATGGCCCTACCAAGTACAATCCCTACGATATTATGTTGGTAGGGTGTCAAATTACCGGATTGACCCGATGATCATCGAGAAAAAACACCTAAAATGAATCAATATAATGAACCTAAGAGCATTTCCTGATCCAATACAACTTATTACGTTAACAGAGACAATTGAAAAAAAAATGGGAGAAAACAAGAAAAATAAACTTCATTTAATCATTTGATTGTTCCTTGATGAAAAGAGAGAGGTTGAAAAAATCCATTCTTCCCTTCAATTCAAATTCGTGGTTTGGGAAAACCATCTGATACTTGACACGTGTTGGCTCTAATCAATGAAGAGGTTCGTTAAGTAGGTGCTTCGGGAGAAGATCAGATAAGGTGAGGAATAGGTTCCACAATAGTCTTATTGTTATTTTATTTGTTTTATCCAATTACAAGCGTTAATTGTTAATTAAATAAAATTGAAAAAATAAAAACATAACAAAGGGTAAAAATGAAAAGTGAAAATCAAGCTTTAAAATAAAAAACATGATAAAGGATAAAAATGGAACATGAAAATTAGGCTTTTTGACTAAACATTGTCACCATCCTCATTTTTATAAATGAATGAAAATGATGAGATAGAGAAATTATCCAATTACAAGTGTTAATTGTTAATTAAATAAAATTGGAAAAATAAAAAACATAACAAAGGGTAAAAACAAAAAGTGAAAATCAAGATTTAAAATAAAAAACATAATAAAGGGTAAAAATGGAAAGTACCATTTTTATAAATGGTACAAATACAGATATATTATATTATATATTATATAAATATATATGTATATATACATATATATTTATATATATATATAATTCAGGCATTTTAAGAGGAGATATGATTGGAAATATGAAATGAGGGAGGGGTAGGATTAAAAATATAAAATCAGCATTTTAAGAGGAGATAGGATTGGGAATATAAAATCAGGGAAGGGTAAAATTGGAAATATAAATCAGGGTGTTGGACGATGAACCCTCATCCATTTCTCTTTTTTATAAATGGATAAGAAATAAAATGATTACATAATAAAATATTTATGATATTAATAATTAACCCAATTTCAAATATTTGTGGTCATTCACCTTTTTAATGGATCCATTGAATGTATTCAATTATTATCATAGAAATAGAATAATGATACAACCCTAACAAATAAGCTAATTCCCTCAACGCCTTTTCACCTTAGGCTGGTAGAAACCCTCTCCATTAGACCCCATTTCCCTGTAACCAAAAAAAAA
Source organism: Nelumbo nucifera (assembly GCF_000365185.1). The sequence goes on along the minus strand of NW_010729224.1, from coordinate 709,584 downwards.
AAAAAAAATCTTGCGATACAAGAGATCTATTCATATCACACCTATTTTATCAAAAAAAAAAAAAAATCACACCTTGAAAAAAATGTAGTTTTCACCAATTTGAGTGATTTTCATTTCAGTTATTTGAAATCACCCCAACCCCAAAATGTCAAATACTAATAATTGGTTTATTGTTTTGTTTTTGTGCTTTGAAAAAGATCCTTTGCCAATGTATAAATATTACATTCTCCAGCTTTGGAAATTATATTTTTTTTTCTTTGAGGTTTTTGGAATCAGAAAGCATTTCATTCCTTATGGTATCTATTTTCACTCTTTCTTTGTCGATGTAATTTTGTGGGGCCTGATTGCACGGATAAAGTTAAAAAAACCATTTTGCAAAAAAGAGAAAACAAAATAATCAGTTTATGGGGTTTACTTTCTTGGAAAACACCCCGAAAAATGACCACTATTCACTCTTCACAACAAGTCCTTAATTTGGTTGAACATGGTTGTCTTCAGGGTGGTTTTTTTTGTAAGAAAAAAAAAAAAAAAAGACTTCGGATTGGGCCCCAGACCAGCCCAAGCCTCTCTAAGTTGGATCTCGAAATGTTGAATTTTCTATTGGATCATGACAAAGCACTTCCTCGGAGGGAGGAGCATCTAATTTCCTATTAGTCTATTAGTAATAAGCAATTACATGCCTTTCAACAATATATGGGTGGGGGAGGGCTGGTTTTAGCCTAATATCAATACCCTACCTGTACCGTATGAGTTGTGAAATCTAAAAACCTATTTCTACTTCAAAATTCATTTTTTAAAAAATAAAATAAAATAAAATAAAAAACTCCCTGTTGGGACAGGTAGGGGTGGATACCCGTTAGGTAGGGTAAAAACTGACATTCTTAGGAGTAAGGATGGCAACAGGATGGGTTTGGAGAGGGTTTTGTAAATTTTCGACCCTACCTGTTGCCCTAGACCTTCCAACCCATATCTGCCCCAAAACTCACAGCAAGTTAAAATTTGAGAATCCAAACCCTTTCTGCACTTGAAAATGCAAAACCCTCCCCGACCCTACCCTTCTCACATTCAAGGGTAGGGGCAGATTGGATTTAGAACCTGCATCTAATTCCTATTGTTTCTTGTTATATATAAGCAATAAATGAGTAAAATAACACAAACAAACAACAAAATTTCTAATTATTTGATTAACATATAAAAAACACAAAAAATATCAATTATCCTTCACATAAAATTCAAAATATTATTAAATTCAACACCTAGTAAATAATGTTTATATTCTTTCCAACAATATATGGGTTAAGAAGGATAGGGTTTAATCTAATATGGTACCTGACCTGTACCCAAAAGGGTTGTAGAATCCCATAACCTGTCCCTACCCCAAAATCTATCATTAAAAAAAAAACTGCCCCATTAAGGCGGAATAGAGATGAATAACCCACTGGGTATGGTAGAAATTCCCATCCATACTTAGAGAGGACAAGGGAAACAACTTGTTTGCTAAGAGAAGTGCAAGTTGATACGTACGTGGAATGGTGGAAGATTATTGTGTTAAGTTTTATTTCTCTATCCTTTTCTAGAAGCTGAAATGGTTGAATTCAATGACTTATTTCTTTGTACTTTAATGATAAAATAATTAATATTAAAATACTCAAAGTGTAGTGTAATCAACCAAATTCCATTTCAACCATTAAGTATTAAGAAAAATTTATTAATAGTAATAAAAAAACCTAGGAGAGTAGGACTAGGAGGGAGACATAAGGCCCATCCCCACTAAAAGAATCTTATTTAAAAAAGGGCAAAATATTTAAATTACCCTTATATTTTAACAAATGAACTAAAACTTATATTAGTGTTTGAAAAATCACTTATATTTCCTTACGTTTTCCGATAATTGACAAGATCTTTCCTTACCGTTAGTATGCCGTTATAATCTATTTGCATGTGATGTTATCTGATTTATACAATTTTTTTTTTTAATTTCAAAACTACCCTTTTGTGGTCGATTTTTCCTACATTCTTCAAATTATCAAAATAAAACCCATTGATAATTTATATTTTCTTCATCTTGTTGTAACCAATACACAAGGTTTTTAAAAACGAACCGGAAACAGAATCAGTCAGGGGACCAATTTCTTGTTAAACGGTTCAACTGTCTAGGTCAAACGGTTCAACCTGTGACATCATAAACAAATTAAAAATAAAAAATATATTTATAAATAATAAAAAATAGTATAAAATTAAATAAAAAACATAAAAAAATACAGGACAATACAAAAAATAAAACTATCTAAATAAAAAATAATACAGTACAAAATACATAAAAAATATAAAAATAAAATACAGAAATTTTAAAAAAAATACAGAAAAAACACAAAAAAAATCAAAAAAACAGAAAAATAAAACCATAAAACTTCATCGGTAAATCTCTTTCTCTCTCTCATTGGATGGGGGAGTAGCTACCAATCCTCCATCTACTTCGTTTGAAGAAAGAAACAGAGCCCTTAGAAGTGGTCTATGTATGAGGAGTAGAGCCACCCAAGGCCGTTGCTACAGTTTCAGTGCAGATGATCGAGCCGCATATCTTTCTCTCCACCATAGCCCGACCTGTGTGATTAATCGTTGATGCCACCTCTCGCACATTGATGAGCATGGTGTTGTCGAACTCTTCCATATACATCTCTACAATGCTGCTTAGAGGACCCAAGATCCCTATTGATTGTCCAGATGATTGCCGCTGCAAGTGGTTGCAACTGTTACTATCGCTAGAAACACTCACCCGCTGCTGCAAAATCGTCGTCCACCATTGCAAACTTGGTCGCAGGCAAGTTCACCGTCCGCCACTGCAAGTGCTAATCGCCGCAAGGCCCGCAACTCTTACTACTGCCTGCAAGTTCGTCATCGCCGGTCACGGTCAAATGCTGGAGGTGCTGGCCGCCGCAGGTGGTCGGTTGGGTGTGAGGGTTGAGAGGAGGGAACTCAGAAACCCTAAAGCTGAAGTGACTAAACATTCGAACTGGGTTACTGGATTACTGGATTGGGGAGAAGGTATTTTATTTTTTGTTTACTTTTATTTAAAACATTGGAAATAAAAAAAGTAACCCGCGAACTGCTGCCCGGGTCGAAAGGTTTAGTGGTCCGACTGCCAAGGTCAGCAATTTTCTGACTTTTTCAACGGGTTTTAGAAATTTCCGGTTTTTTTGGTCCGGTTTAGAAAACCATGTAACAACATATCAAACCACTATTATCTAGAAATTGGGAGATTACATACAAAAAATCAGGATGCAAGCTGATGGGCATTTAAAGTAATTTGACTTAATGTTATAATATATTTATAATGACAATTGACATCTCAGAAAAGTAATCAGATTTTTCAAATTTCAATGTTCCATGTCAATCAGGGCGATTCAGGATTGCCAAGGCAATTCAAGAAACGTAAATTTGACATTTCAAGAAACCCCCCTTTCCCAAATTTCAAAGCTAATCATTACAAAAATGTTTTTCTAAAAAACAGGATTGTTAAATGCGATTTTCTTGCCGATTCCGTTTATTTGCCGATGTAACACGCATGATACATCAGAAGAAACGGAACACTTGTAAAACACACCGGTGCCAAACACCCACATAGGCAATAGAAGATGGAGAGCAAAGACACCTCTGCAATAAATTCTAGATTTCTAATGGAACCATCATGTGTAAAGATTGGACCAATATATTCGACAACAGAACTATATAAAACATCAAATTTTCAAATTCCTCAACTTGCAACAGTGATGCATTTGATATACAACCAAACAGAATTGGGAAATATAGATCATGCTAAATCCCTTCTTGAACAATACAGACTATTCAGCATTTGAAACTAGAATCGATTCTGTGCCAAAACCTCAATTTTGTAATACCACTTAAAAAGCCATACTCAAACCTACAAAATCAAATAAATTACCAACCTTATAACACATCAAATCAATAAAAGTTGAACTTCACATGACTCTTTTAATTCCATTGACAGATGCCTTGGTTTTTCTTCAGCTTCTACTTGATGTGAGTCTATGCTGGAGTTTTCTTGTTTCTATACTACTTCAGAATTACATGGTATTTCTACAGCTTTAATATTACATTATTTCTGTTTAGAGTTCGTATCTAATACTTCACATCTTTGAACCAGGTTGGGAAGTCTTGGCAGTGAAGAGGCTGAAAGATGCAGACCCACATGTGAGGAAGGATTTCACACATGGATTTAAGTAGTATTTCAAAAAGTAGGATTTAAATATTTTACCCTAAAAAGACCCTCAAGAAGAAATAAGTCATTCATTCGGTTCATCAGCCACTAGAAATTTTTTCAAATGGCTGCCGTAAACAAGGAGTGGGGGAGAGTGGTAAATTATTAACAAATGCACTTGGCTTAGTAGTTAGTACCATGATATCTATATTATATACAAAGCAAGTGCCCATAGTATTTTGTCAACTTGATAAAATTGCCTGTTTGTTGAACTTGCCTTCTGATTTAATGTTTATTAATTAAAAAAGAAACTGCTTTTACGGTCAAAAAGATAAAATAGATATCGTGTGGTGGAAGTGGATTCCCAGAACAGCTTGACACAGGCCATTGTTCTTGGCTTGTCTGTGAGCTATGTGATACCTAGCTATCAGTCAATATAATTCATTATAATTCATGATCGGTGATGAACTAGTTCATGCTTTGCTATCATTTTTGTTTATTTCCTAGAAATCCATGTGCAGCAGAATAGTTTATTTCCGAAATAGTCACAGAATATATATATATATATATATATATATATATATATATATATAATGAAATAACAGAATTCACAGATCTGGCTTATACCAGAAGAAAACAAAATATAATATAAAAAAAAAAAGAAAGAACTTAACATATCTGATTTATATTGTCGGATCGAGGAGATATTAATAGATAAAAACTTTTGATTTGGTGATTTTGATACTTGCTCCTCAAGCAAATCACAGTAACATTAAGGTTGACCGGCCCGAATTGAAAGAAGAGTGTACCCAGAAAGTACAATTCAAAAACAGTGCAATTAAACTTTAGCTATCCTCAATCCTTATGTGCAAATATAAATGAGAACCCAGATTACGAAGGCGTAGATTTTAGCTACTTCTGGTGAGTCGATGCTTCTTAGATGTCTATTTACAGTTTTGTTTTATCTGAATGTGTTCATATTTTCCTAGTTTTGGGTTGATGATGATGGTGATGATCATATTTCAGATTGGAATCCACTTCGATATTGAAGTTGAGAGTTTGGCTAGCGACATCCATCTGAGTTTAAGATGACTGATTGGTCTTCTTTTTTCTTTTCTTTTCCTCGCTCGGTCTTATTATTATTTTCTATTTGTACTTGGTGTTGTTCTAAGAAAGATCAGTGCTTCTTGTTCCATTGTTTGTATATCAATGGTATCACAAAGTTGCAGATATTTCTATTTTTGCAATTCATGTTTTCATTTGGAAATAACATGGGTTCAATTCAATACTTTCTTTCTCTCTCTCTGATCAGATACAGACATATATATATATATATATATATGAAATCTTTGTTGTTTGTATACAGTTTGTAGGACTTTTAATCTTCATTCTATTTTGGATACAGTACATTAAATTAATTAACCTTCGTGAGAGAGATGTGATTAATTTGTTTATGATGTTTTTATTAGTTAGAACAGTATTCACTGGTGGTTGAATAAGGTTAATTTCTAGGAGAGAAGGAACATAATTACTTAAACTTTGTCTTTGGTTTAATAGAAAAGTACGAGAGAAACACAAAGTTGAGTGAAAATTTATTTTTAAGGCTATGTTTGGTTTAAAGGAAAAAATAGGGAAAGGAAGAAAAGGTAGGGAAACCTTTACAAACCTTGTATGGGTTTCTACCTTTCCTTTCCTTTCCCCACTTTTTCCTTCAAACCAAATACAGCCTAAAGGATTTTACAAAATTTATTGAGAACTTTCCATCAACTTTCTCTTTCTCTAATTAACTAGTTGAATTTAAATGAGGATAATGTAATTCCAGTTCCTTTATTTATTTATTTTTTTATCAGTTGGGCATAATCGCATAGACGCGGAGAATCTAAAAACAATTTCCTTCAGTGATCAAATCTCTTAATGGCCAGAGATCATGTCTCTCTGTATAGCCAGGCATAATTCTGCCTCTTACATCTTATAGGCTTACACACAGACCATTTACGTTTATTTATTTTATTGGTCTTTGGTCCTTTTCTTTCTTTTTTTATATTATATATTATGAATTCCACCACTTTTTTTTAGTTTAGGGTTTAATTTATTTTCTTTTCTTTTTTTTCATTGTATGTATTACGTTTTTGCACTATGATTTGTGAATGGGGATAATCATTTTTATTCTTTGCACACAACAATACACAGATATGAACCCTTTTGATTGTATACATATGGTTGATTACAACTTTCTATTCTTGATTGGATTATGGTATTATAGTTGTGGTTGTATAGAGATTACTTGTCTACAGATAGCTTTTATGTGGAAATTAATTAACAGTATCAGACATTGGTTTAGTGAGATTAAATAGAAATCAGGGTTTAAAATGCCATTATTTTTTATTTTGGAATTTGGAGTTAAGACATTGAGACCTCAAATAGTTTCCAAAATTCTTGTTGGTCTGATCATATTATTACCGAGCATATTAATTAATTATATCTAAGGTCCGTTTGGTTCATAGCCAGAATCAGAATTGAAATAGTCTATTTTCATAGTCTGTTTGGTTCAGACAGGAATAAGAATGGGAATTAGAATTAGAATCAGCAGGAATGGTAGGAAATAGCCATTCCCTCAAATGAGGAAATGCTATTCCAACAAGCATGAAAATGGGATTCTGATTCCACTCAACCAAATAGTTAGAACCAGAATAGCCCATCCCGATTCTGATACCAGACCCCTATTCCCCCGAACTAAACAGGGCCTAAACAATTCTTCTGCTTATTCGACTATATTTTCTTGCATAAAAAGGAGTTCAGATCTTGTTGCAGGCAAATGGATGAAGAGAATGCAACCTCAGAGACGACAACGATAAGGGAGGAGAAAGGCTTAGGAAATACCCATCATGAAGAAGATTTGGAGGACAAAGGAGAAGAGAAGTTCAACACCGTTCCATACTACAAACTCTTCTCATTTGCAGACTCTATAGATGTAACATTGATGATTGTGGGTACAATAACTGCCATTGCAAATGGAATCTCCTTGCCCCTTATGACCGTGCTGTTTGGGCAAATAGTTGATTCTTTTAGAGATACCCTGGGAACCAAAAATGTAGTCCATGAAATATCTAAGGTATGTATATGTCACACAAGCTTTGACATCACTGTTGGAGCTTATTTTTAAGTTTTAACCCAAAGCATTGTTATTATTTAAGTGAATATCTGAATGAAAAAAAAGTACACTATTGCACCCCACTGCAGAATTCTGAATTTCACTGCAGTCTACTAATAAGGGGTGGTCATTTTCAGCCTTAGGTTTTGTGTTCTCAGGAGACCAGGCCTGCCTCAGCCCACAAGCCTGGGCTAATACTTCAGGCCCAATCCACACACACACTGAGCACACATGTTATAATCACACACGTTGATATTAAATCAAAATATGTTGTTTCTTGAGACACTGTATTATAGGCTGTGTTTGTTTGCAATACAAACGTTGAACTGGGATATTTATGTACCCATAGTACACATTTGCATTTGAGTTTGCATCACAACCAAACACAGCTAGGAAATCAGTTCGATGGAAAATAATAGATTCGACATGGGCAAAACCTTTTCCAATTCCATCTTACTAATTGTGTTGTCACTTGTCAGGTCTGTCTGAATCTTGTTTACCTGGCCGTGGGGGCAGGCGTGGCAGCATTCTTACGTGAGTATGTTGGGTTCTATACATATATATGTGTACACACACATTCTTCCATAGGGGCAGAGGGATTAATTTGAAAATGCAAACCAAGGAAGTTCCACAACATCTAAAACCAATTGAGTTACAGTTTGAATTGAACCCATAAATATTCTTTTGTTATATTTTGCAGAGGTGGCGTGCTGGATGATCACAGGGGAGAGACAGGCGTCAAGAATAAGGGGTTTATACTTGAAAACAATATTGAGACAAGAAATCAGTTTCTTTGACAAGGAAACAAACACAGGAGAAGTTGTTGAGAGGATGTCGGGTGACACTGTACTCATTCAAGATGCCATTGGTGAGAAGGTATATATATGATCTCAAGCCTTCTCAAATTAAATATGGTCCATTCAACTGATCAAGGTTTGATTTCAAAACTATAACTGATCGATCGATGATGGCTTTTGATTTTTCAGGTTGGAAAATTTATACAGCTGGTATCGACATTCTTTGGAGGCTATGTTATAGCTTTCATCAAAGGTTGGCTTCTCACTCTTGTCATGTTATCCTCTATTCCTCCTCTTGTCATCTCTGGTGCAATCATGTCCATTATCATAGCAAAGTCGGCATCCCGTGGACAAACTGCTTATTCAGAAGCAGCAAAAGTGGTAGAACAGACAATCGGCTCGATCAGAACAGTATGTTTTTGTTGCCAGAAATTGGATATACACCAAGTAAATTAAATAAGTTTTCATCATTTTGGTTTGATCAAGTATATATATATGATGACCACCACGATTTTCTACAGGTTGCATCATTTACAGGGGAGAAGAAAGCAATAAGCAGATACGAAAAATCTCTCATGAACGCCTACAACTCTAGTGTTCACGAAGGGTTGGTCGCAGGATTAGGTCTTGGTGCAGTTATGTTTATCATGTTCGGCGGTTATGCTTTGGCTGTGTGGTATGGTGGGAAGATGATACTTGACAAAGGATATACAGCAGGAGATGTCCTTAATGTAATGGTTGCAGTATTGTCTGGCTCCATGTAAACATAAGTTCCAAGCTTCAAAATATACTCTCTGCTGGTAGTAGAATTTTGATGAGCTCCATTAATGAATTCTGACATTAATTAATAATTGTTATTGGGTAATTCTTCATCAGGTCTTTAGGGCAAGCGACTCCATGCACGAATGCATTTGCAGCTGGACAAGCTGCAGCATTCAAGATGTTTGAGACGATCAGGAGGAAGACAGAGATCGATGCCTATGACACTAGCGGAAAGATACTAGATGACATTCATGGAGATATCGAATTAAGGGATGTTTACTTCAGTTATCCTTCTAGACCAAGTGAGCAGATTTTCAGTGGATTCTCTCTTTTCATACACAGTGGAACAACTGCAGCTTTGGTTGGGCACAGTGGGAGCGGGAAGTCAACTGTGATCAACCTGATTGAGAGATTTTATGACCCACAAGCAGGTGAAGTTCTGATAGATGGTATAGATCTCAGGGAGTTTCAGCTAAGATGGATAAGAGAGAAGACCGGGCTTGTCAGCCAGGAACCTATGCTGTTTGCAGCTAGCATTAAAGACAATATTGCTTATGGGAAGCCTGGTGCAACCCTGGAAGAAATTAAAGCTGCTTCTGAACTTGCCAATGCTGCTAAATTCATAGATAAACTGCCTCAGGTTCTAACATTCTTTATCCTTTGGCTTAATTACTTCTTATTGCTATATATAGTATCTGCTCTAATTTTTTTTATTTCCATTTCTTTTCTGGAACAAAATAAAAGCTTTTGCACTCTACACATTTCTATTTATACTCCTTCTAAAAATGGAGCCAAAAGAAAATACAATTTAGGATGCATGAATGGGAACAAATTAAATTCAGCATACATCAAAAACATAAACATCCTAGTAGGTAGTGCTCAAACATGAAAAGAGTTGGCCGCCTTTGGCACGTCTTTCCACGCCATCTTCTGGGCTTTGCCAAGCTTGGAAAACCGAAAATCGGTCTTTTTCCATTTGGTAATCAAAAACTAGAAAGATGAGAAGACATGTGCACGGAAAGACCTGAGAAGACCGAAAGCGCCAAATTTCAGAAAGAAGCTAGCTTTCTGGTCTTTCTGCGTGATAAATAGCCTCTAAACGTGTTTTTAAAAGCCCAATGGACCAAACCGCTTACCAAACGGTATTTGTCCTTAAAGACTAGACCCCAAAAACTCAATATGATTCTTTGTCTTTCCAAATGTGATACTAATACATATTATGTTTTTTGTATTCAGGGACTAGACACATTAGTTGGTGAGCATGGAATTCAGCTGTCTGGAGGGCAGAAGCAGAGAATTGTCATAGCTAGAGCAATCTTAAAAGACCCACGAATTCTACTTCTAGATGAAGCCACAAGTGCACTCGATTCAGAGTCTGAAAGAATTGTGCAAGAGGCACTGGAGAGGGTTATGGCCAACAGAACCACCGTTATTGTTGCCCATCGCCTGACTACGGTAAGGAATGCTCATATGATCGCTGTCATTCATCAAGGAAAGATCGTAGAGAAAGGTAACAAGTTTTTCAGAACCTTTACTTTGCAACTCTGGCATTATTATTCCTTAGATACAGATTTTCTTTAATAACAGTTTGAAAAAAGACTTAGCTCTTATTTATTAAATGTTGCCACACATTTCCAAGAATCATTGAATCAGTCCTCTCGAAAATACATAAAACTCTCCTCCAATGTTCGCTTCATTCCAATGTGCGTCGATTGCATCTTCCAAAGGTAGGTAGTTCCAAAGTCGTTTCAGCTCCCTAGGAGAGTTAATGTGAGTCTTTGTTCAATGTAAGTCGGTTCACCTTCAACCAACTCCATCTACTATAAAAACCCCTCTTCTGTACTGATTTAGATATCAGAGAGAAATAGCATAATACATTTACAAAATCTTTTCTCTCGTTCAACTAAGTTCTCTTCTGTCTTTTCTATCATATTTTTTACAGTATTTACTGTTACTATCATCCGCAAACCATCAATGGTATTAGAGCTCGTTCGATCAATTTCTTGGGCATGATTTCTTCTAAACATTATATGTGCAGAAGCCAATCGTTCCACCCTTTCTCTTCCAATCTTCAATGGAGAAAACTATGGCTTCTGGTCCATCAAAATGAAGACCTATTTTTTGTCACAAAGTTTATGGAGAATCGTTGAGGAAGGATTCTGCATTGCTGAAGACACCTCTACTCTTTCAGCAAATCAAAAGATCTATGAAGAGAATCAACAAAAGGATTGTCAAGCACTATTCTGCTTGCAACAAGCAATGGTTGAGGAGATATTTCCTCGAATCATGGGCGCATCAACTACGAAAGAAGCATAGGATACACTGCAGGAGGAGTTTCAAGGATCTGTCAAGGTACGCACTGTTAAATTGTAGAAGTTTAGAAGGGTTTTTGAAAATCTTAAGATGAAGGATAATGAGACTGCAAAAGATTACTATTCTAGAATAAAAGAAATAGTAAATCAAATGAGAGCCTATGGGGAGACTATTTCTAACAAGAAAATAGTCGAAAAAATTCTAATCTCTTGTACAGAGAGATATGATCCAATAATTCCGATGATAGAAGAAACAAAGGATCTAGAAACACTATCACCAACTGAATTGATGGCCTCTCTCGAGACATATGAAAATAGGCGTGACAGGCATAATGAAAATTCGGTTGAAGCTGCCTTTCAGTCTAAAGTTAATCTGCGGTCTCATAAACCAAAAGTTGATGGAAGAAAGTCACAAGGAAAACCAAAAGAAAATAATGACAAGTATTCTTCATGTGGTATTTGCAAGAAGAGCAACCACTTGGAGAAAGATTGCTGGTTTAAAGGAAAACCACAGTGCCAAAACTGTAAAAAATTTGGCCATGTTGAAAAAATTGTAGATTCAAGAAAACCCATCAAGCTAATTTTTCAGAAAAGAAAAATGGGGAAAATAATCTCTTTTATACTTGTCATTCTGCAATAGAAGAAAAAAAATGATACTTGGTATCTTGACAGTAGGTGTAGTAACCACATGACTAAAAATGAAAGCATTTTCATAGTCTTGATAAAATCAAGACAAAAGTCAAAATTGGTAACGGCGACTTCATGGAAGCAACCGGCAAAGGCACAATTGTTGTTGACACCAAACAAGGCAAGAAATACATAAATGATGTACTTTTGGTCCCCAATATTGATCAAAATCTACTCAGTATGGGCCAAATGATAGAAAGAGGTTACTCTTTACATTTTGAGGGAAACTCTTGCACAATCTATGATAAGCAAGACAAGTCCCTTGAAATTGCAAAAACAAAAATGACAGAAAACAGATGCTTCCCCATTCAATGGAAAGATGCAAGTTATATAGCAATGCAAGCACAAGTGGACGAGTCGTGGCTATGGCATTAGAAGATTCGGACACTTTAATTTCCATGGATTAAGGATTCTTCAGCAGAAGAACATGATGCGTGACCTACCAGCTATCAAGGAGTTCAACAATGTTTGTGAAGGGTGTATGCTCGGAAAACAACATCGACATCCCTTCCCATCCGGCAAAGCTTGGAGAGCCAAAGAGCCATTGGAGTTAATTCATACAGATGTTTGTGGTCAATGCGTACTCCGTCAAATAATCAAAACAAGTATTTCATCCTCTTCATTGATGATTATACTAGAATGACATGGGTTTATTTCTTGCGAGAAAAATCGCAGATTTTTTATATTTTTAAAAAATTCAAAGCCCGTGTTGAGAAGCAAAGTGGTCACAACATCAAGACCATAAGAAGTGACAGAGGCAAAGAATATACTTCTAATGAATTCAACAAGTTCTGTGAAGATGAAGGCATGGAGCATCAACTTACAGTCGGGTACTCTCCAGAAAAGAATGGAGTATCCGAAAGAAAAAACATAACAGTTATGGAGACTGCAAGAGCCATGCTCATGGAAAAAGGTCTTCCCAAAATTTTCTAGGCAGAGGCAGTAAGCACTGCTATCTATCTGCTCAACAGATGTCCTACTAAAGTTGTGCAAGATAGGACACCAATTGAAGCTTTGAGTGGGCAAAAGCCATCAGCAAAGCATCTCAGAGTTTTCGGATGCATATGCTACACACATGTCCCACAAGAGAAAAGATGCAAATTGGATAAGAAGATTGAGAAAGGAATTTTCTTAGGCTATGGCACTCAATCAAAAGGCTATCGAGTCTATAGCTTAAGGAAAGAAAAACTCATAATTAGTCGACACATAAGCTTCGACGAGGATGCTACATACAATTGGGAGACAAAAGAAGTTGAAAGAAAGACTATCAACTTGCCTATATTACCAAGTCAAAGAATTGAAGAAGATCGTGATCAAATCAATTCGCCAACACAATCGGAACCGGAACAAGCTTCACAGTCTACTCCGGACTCACCACCAAGGCGAACTAAATCCTTAACGGAAATATATGAAACATGCAACTTGATGATCATAGAACCAGAAAGCTTTGAAGAAGCTTTTAAAGAAGAAAAATTGAGAAAAGCTATGAATGAAGAGATAAAAATGATCGAAAAAAATGAAACTTGGGAGCTTGTGGATCGTCCACAAGACAAAGACACTATTGGAGTTAAGTGGGTCTACAAATCAAAGCTTAACTCAGATAGCTCAATCCAGAAGCTTAAAGCAAGGCTAGTTGCCAAATGATACTCACAATAATACGGTATCGACTACAATGAGACATTTGCTCCAGTTGCTCACCTTGACACAATCAGGGCATTGATAGCACTAGCTGCACAGAAGAAATGGAAAACTTTTCAACTTGATGTAAAATCTGTATTCCTCAATGGCTATCTTAAGGAGGAAATCTATGTGGAGCAACCTCAAGGGTTCGTGGTGCAAGGACAAGAAGACAAAGTTCTCAGATTAAAGAATGCATTATATGGCTTAAAACAAGCTCCACGAGCTTGGTACAGCAGAATCGACAATTACTTCTTGGAGCAAGGATTCAGGATGAGCTATAGTGAGCCAATACTCTACATCAAAACTCAAGGT
>NW_010729224.1:640432-695369 GCF_000365185.1 Nelumbo nucifera | reverse complement strand
ATTTTGAAGTATGATTGGAAGTCTTCTCTATTTAACTGCTACAAGACCAAACATCATGTATGCAGTTAGTCTACTATCAAGATTCATGCAGAATCCAAGTCAAGTCCACCATGGAGCAGCTAAAAGAATACTAAGGTATTTGCAAGGTACAAAGAGCTATGGAATTTGGTACAGAGTCACAGATGACTCTAAGCTCATTGGCTACACAGACAGTGACTGGGCAAGTTCAGTAGATGACATGAAAAGTACATCTAGTTATGCTTCACACTTGGATCAGGGATATTTTCTTGGGCTTCAAAGAAGCAAGCAAATGTTGCCCAATCATCAGCTGAAGCAGAATATATTGCAGCAGCAATAACAACAAGCCAGGTTATATGGCTCAAAAGGATATTTGATGACATGGGAGAACCACAAGTTGGTGCTACTGAAATCTACTGCGATAGAAAATCAGCTATTGCAATGGCAAAGAATCCCATATTTCACAGCAAAACCAAACATATTGGCATCAAGTATCACTTTATCAAAGAAGCTAAAGGAAACAAAGAAATAGAATTTAGACATTGCAAAACTGAAGAACAGTTAGCTGACATATTCACAAAGGCTCTACCAAAAGGCAAGTTCGAATTGTTACCAGACATGATTGGAGTTGTTGAAATGTGCACCAAGGAGGAGTATTAAATGTTGCTACACATTTCCAATAATCATTGAATCAGTCCTCTCGAAAATACAGTAAAACTCTCTTCCAATGTTCGCTTCATTCCAATGTGCGTCGATTGCATCTTCCAAAGGTAGGTAGTTCCAAAGTTAGTCGTTTCAGCTCCCTAGGTGAGTTAATGTGAGCCTTTGTTCAATGTAAATCGGTTCACCTTCAACCAACTCCATCTACTATAAAAACCCCTCTTCTGTACTGATTCGGATATCAGAGAGAAATAGCATAATACATTTACAAAATCTTTTCTCTCGTTCAACTAAATTCTCTTCTGTCTTTTCTATCATATTTTTTACAGTATTTACTGTTATATCATCCGCAAACCATCATTATTACTGATCCGTTTGTTAAATTAAATCATCAGGATCACACACTGAGCTGATCAAAGACCCTGACGGAGTATATACCCAGCTGATACACTTGCAAGAAGTGAGACGAGATTCAGAACAGCAAGCTTTAAATTATGAAGACAAACAGGAAATTACAGCGGGTTCTAAGCATTCTAGCCAACGCATGTCCTTTCGCCGAACCTTAAGTCGGGGTTCATCTGGGATTGGAAATAGCAGTCGCCATTCATTCACAGGCTCGTTTGGTCTGCCCAGTGGATACATCCACGAAACTACAGAAACGGAACCCAAAACCCCACCTCCACCATTATCACGACAGATGAAGGACGTCCCACTACGACGCCTTGCCTATCTCAATAAACCAGAGATCCCAATTCTTCTACTAGGCGTTATATCAGCAGGAGCTAGTGGTGTGATACTTCCAGTTTTTGGTATACTCATTTCCAGTGCAATAAAAGCATTCTCTGAGCAGCCAAATAAGCTAAGGAAGGACTCGAAGTTCTGGGCACTGATGTTCGTCGTTCTGGGTTTGGCATCCTTGGTGTTATTCCCATTAAGGACGTACTTCTTTTCTGTGGCTGGCTTCCGGTTAATTAAACGCATCCGATCAATTTGCTTCAAAAATGTGGTTTACATGGAGATCAGTTGGTTTGATGATCCTGAGCATGCAAGTGGCGCAATCGGTGCAAGGCTTTCTACAGATGCAGCAATGGTCCGTGGTCTGGTTGGGGATGCACTTGCCCTGCTCGTTCAGAACACTGCAACTGCCATAGCTGGTTTGGCTATTGCTTTCCAAGCAAACTGGCAATTGGCTCTTATAATCCTTGTTTTGCTACCTTTGGTAGGAATTAGCGGATGGGCTGAAATGAAGTTTATGGAAGGATTCAGTGCAGATGCAAAGGTTCTTTCTGAACTCATGGTTGAAGTTCCATCTTATCTCTAATGCATGCTCAGTAACAGATAGCATTAATCTTTCAACTAAAGAAATATAATGATGATACAGCACAAGCTGGAATTCTTATCTGAACCAGAAATTAAGATCAGTTTGTGCTTGCATTGGATAGCTTTTCGATCATGTCTCAAACCAAAACCAGAATTTTACTCTTAACATATCAGATTTTCTAGTTTCTGAAGTTTATATTAGTGGGCTAGCTATCATAAATATCAGATTTTCTAGTTATCTATTCTCCAACCTATCAGATCATGTTCATTAGTTAGTGATGAAGATGCAAATTCAAACATTTGCAGAAGATGTACGAAGAAGCAAGTCAAGTTGCTAATGATGCGGTTGGGAGCATTAGAACAGTGGCTTCTTTCTGTGCGGAAGAGAAGGTGTTGCAGCTCTACAAAACAAAATGTGAAGGCCCGATGAAATCAGGGATAAGGCAGGGCTTAGTTAGTGGGATTGGGTTCGGGCTCTCCTTTTTCTTGCTGTTTAGTGTTTATTCAATCAGTTTCTATGCAGGAGCACGGCTCGTTCAGGATGGCAAGACAACATTCTGGAATGTTTTTCGTGTAAGTTGATGCTCATCTCTATCAAGATCACAAAAATTTAGAAGTTGTCAACAAAGAGGAAATATATTACATGATGATACATTGAAAATTCAGATGCTCTACCTGTTTCATTGGAATGAGATTCTCTCTCTCTCTCTGCAGGTTTTCTTTGCTCTCACCATGGCAGCTGTTGGAATATCCCAATCAAGCACCTTGCTACCTGATACAACTAAAGCCAAGGCTTCCACTGCTTCAGTATTTGAAATTGTTGACCGAAAGTCAAAGATAGATCCCAGTGACATCTCTGGAATGACACTAGAAAATGTGAAAGGAGAAATTGAATTTAGGCATGTCAGTTTTAGTTATCCTACAAGGCCTGACGTTCAAATCTTCCGTGACTTATGCTTGACAATTCATTCCAATAAGGTATTAATTCTTAGTATTTGATCCGTTACAGTTAATGTGTTTGAAAGTTAAAACTATTTTATGTTTATTTTGTCATGTAATTTTAGTTGGGCCTTTTTCACTTTTTGTTAACCTGGGTTAGTTATAACTTATAAGAGGTGTATAGAAGAAGCTTTTATTTGGTTAGCTCAAGAAGCCATCTTCTTGTATTACTCTAAGCAAGAAAACCAGCATATGTAAGAAGAAGTTTTCAGCCCTTCTCTTGCTCTGTTTTTTCTCTGTCTTACTTCAATCTGCTACATGTAAATACTTTGTTCTAGAACATTTTCTCCACTTCGCATGCACCTACAGTTAGCTGAAACTACAGCCAACACCTAACATGATCTTATCAGTAGATAGACTACAATTCTAACGCTTGTTTTCCAATTCATGTTAGTTGAAGTTTAGTGATCATATTAAACAGCCAAGAAGGCCAAAAACCTAACGTTTTAAATGAATTTCAGACTGTCGCACTTGTTGGGGAAAGTGGATGTGGGAAATCAACAGTGATCTCCTTGTTGCAGAGATTTTATGACCCTGACTCGGGTCACATTATGCTAGATGGAGTTGAAATTCAAAAGCTACAGTTGAAGTGGTTGAGACAGAAGATGGGTCTTGTAAGCCAAGAACCTGTCTTATTCAATGACACAATCTGGGCCAACATTGCATATGGAAAGGAAGGAAATGCAACAGAGGCTGAGATTTTAGCAGCAGCGGAGATGGCAAACGCCCACAAGTTCGTCAGTGGATTGCAACAGGTTAGAATACTGTAACCCAGTGGTTGCACTTTCACATAAAATGATCTTAAAACAGTTTAACCTTGCATCCTACAACCAATAAGGCCAATGGATTTGACTCCATCAATGCATTGAAATTGCAACTAGAAATGATGCAAATATTTGATTCATCAGTGTCTTTATTGGCACAGATGAGAGAAAGGTATGGAAGAAAGTTGGAGAAATTTGATCAATTGAAAACAGGGTCGAGGTGGGAGATAGAAAGAATAAGAGAACCCAACAGTAAGAGAACCCATCAGAGAGAGAGGGGGGAGTTTTTACTATTCTTAAGGATGTATCAGGCTTATCAGAAAGTATGACATTACTAGGGATGGCAATTTCTGTCCTACCAGGTGGGTACAGCCCCAATGGGTGGGTGTTTTTTGTTTTCTTTGCCTTGAAGGATGGGTTTTGGGATTCTACAACTTGTACTGATACAGGTAGGGTATGGCACTAGACTAAATCCAACCCTCACATTGTTGGAAAGCATATAAGTTTTACATGTTTTAATAAAAATAATTGAAAATTTTGATATTTATTTGTATTATTTTACTTATTTATTGCTTATATATAATAAGAAATAATAGATTACTAGATGTGGGTTCTAAACCCAATCTGCCCTATCCTTGAATGCAGGGAGTGTAAGGTCGGAGAGGGTTATACATTTTCATATGCGAGAAGGGTTTGGATTCTCAAAACCCAACCCGCTACGGGTTGAAAGGTTTAAGAAAACGGATAGGATTGAAAATTTACAAAACCCTCCCCAAACCCGCCGGTTGCCATCCCTAGACTTCTCAACTCTGTCCAACTCTATTGGTAGAATAGATCCAAACAATGACTATTTACAAACTGAAAATGCAGGGATATGATACCATGGTAGGAGAGAGAGGTGTCCAATTGTCGGGAGGGCAGAAGCAACGGGTTGCTATCGCACGTGCAATAGTGAAGGGACCCAAGATTTTACTGTTAGATGAGGCGACAAGCGCACTTGATGCTGAATCCGAGCGAGTGGTACAAGATGCACTGGACCAAGTAATGGTGAACCGAACCACAGTTGTAGTGGCCCATCGATTATCCACAATCAAGGATGCAGATGTAATTGTGGTGGTTAAAAATGGAGTTATCGTTGAGAAAGGGAACCATGAAACTCTAATCAATGTAAAGGATGGTGCTTATGCATCATTAGTATCACTTTACACGAGTGCTTCATCATCCAACTGATCCTCATTTTCTTGTAATCAGTTTCTCGTTCTAAGTTTCTAACATTTTCAGATCAAGGAGCATGGTTGTTAATTTTCTGACTGTCTTTCCTACCATTCCCTCTCGCCTGATGCAATTAGTGCTCTAGTTCCCAAATGATTTGTGAATTGGGGTAGGCTAAACAAGCAATTAATCAATGAAAGTTTAAAAAACGAATTATCTCTTTCTATTCTGATTTTATTGCTGATGGAACCTCACCAGGACCAGACAGACCTAAACCCAGTAGAAGCATTGAATGACATTAATTTCTTCTCGTATTAGTTGGATGAGGAAGGTACACCATACATGACATGAGACCAAAGAACTCTGCGCTTCCAAAAAAAAGATCAAAAAACTCTATGATACATACCTACGCAATTTGACATACTGAAGCATATTTGGGACTCGGAAAGTCCTCATATAATTAGCAAAATGTGCTTAAAGAGTTGATTGATTTCCAGAGTGAAATATAATCAGATAACATGAATAAAGTTAGGAGGTCAGCTATCATCATCTTCACTCTCATCACTGTATGACACCAGACCTCCGATTCCGAGACCGAGAGCCCCCTTAAAAATCTCAGTTGACTTGCCAGTGTCATCGTTAGTTGTTTTTACATTGTCTGAAGATTTTTCTGAACTCATTTCATCTGCCTTTGCCTTCTTTGCCTGTGGTTGGACTTTAATAATCAATCCTCCTAATGGGCGAGCTGGTGGGTTCTTCCTTGCAAGTGGCTTATGTTCCTGCAAGTAGCCAAGTATAAATGAATTTCTAATTTGATTGGTAGGATAATAAGAGGTGCAAATCAGATATATTCCAAGGAAAACAGACCAAATACTCAGCAATGCAGACGGACTAGACATGCAAAGGGTGATACCATACAGTATACAAGAAAACTGAAAGTTTCACATGTAACACACAGCTTTTTAAGAGTAAAAATATGGCAGTTGATCTGTAAATGGCTCTGTGAAATAGATGATTATGACTTATGAGACCTATGTGCATGATGCATCTACAATTATATCATGATAAAAGCTCTTGATTGATTTTTAAGGTGTTTCTTGTTTCTTTCTTTCATGAATCTTCTCCTGTTCTTCCCCTCTCCTTTTATTTATTTATCTTTGCTTCTTTTTGTTTCCCTTATATTTTCTCTATAGCATACAAGAATATATTGACAACTGACCTCAACTTTAGGTACAGTAGGTGTTTCCTTAAGCTCATATACAATGGATGACTGGGCTGCCACTGCTGCCTGAAAATGAAACCACAACAGTGTAAGCATGATAAGAATAAAAAGAAGCACCATCTTATTCAAGAAACCATAGGATCTAGCATTCCAACCAAAAAAGAGGCCAAGATAACTCATAGGCCAAACATAGATGCCACAGCCCAAGATCCAAGCACAATTTTTAATAGACTATGTTCATCTCATCACATTATCTAGCCATGTAAAGATGATTAGGATAATATGGACAGTAATCACAATACTTCTCAGTAATGTAATAAAAAAAAAATCATTAGGCACTTATTACAATAAAAGAGAAAGAAATGCAATAACCATTAACCAACATGCAAAATGTCAAACTAACATTAATTTGCAATATCTGTTTCTTTTCAAGTTATTCTTTTATTAGCTGCTACCCTTTAAGAATCACATTCCATACCAAGGAAAACAAAGCAAACTAAAATGTTCCCAGAAATATGTCAATTTTTTATTGGACCCAGAAATATGTCAATGCATATTTATTTGTCTTAATACATAAAACATCTAAAACTAAAACTAAAGATAGGCTAGCAAACTTACCTGGAAACTTCGGAGTTGTTCAGCTTCTTCATCAGCCACTTGCCGCTCATATTCCCTCCTTGACTACATAAAACAATCATCAAACTCAAGAAAGGGAAGGAAAAAAACTTGTGGAATGAAACTGCCTACTTGAAAAAATTCACTTGAAGACACAGTTACAACTGAACTTTGTTGCATTGCTGGTGCTTTTTCTTACAGTGCAAGAGGAACCAACACGCATTCAAGCAGATAAGGTTTTTCTTTTTTTAATTGGTGATGCATGCATACAAGTACACCACTCATGAACATGCAATGTCCATAGACAATAAACATAGCAGAAAGTGCAACCCAAAGTTTACCAATATATAAAGCATATTATGCTCCATGAAAGATGAAAATGATCAATGAAAACACAATGTCCATTTATTTGTAACAGTTGTATTAGTTATATGTCACATAAACCCATGCACAACATCATCATGTAAGCCTTGTAAACTGTATGGGGTCAACCACATGAATCCTGTTTTACCATTCTGTTCTTTTCAGTGCCATATCCATTGTTAAATTATGAGTACATAACACCATATCAAAGCAATCCCAACTTAACTATGCCTTCTCGCAGCTATTTAAGCTTAGATGATTGAAACTTGCTCCTCCACAGAAACAAATAAAACAGGCAAAATAATTAACCCCTACAGTTTAGGTTAGAAATGGAAAAAATCTCAGAAAACCCACCATGTATCAACAAATATAAAAATAGTCATAATTCAGTTTAAGTTGGTAGAACTGTACAACAGATAATAATAATCTGGCTTAAGTAGGTACTACAAAGATTAAAAAACACTTTTCAGTTTTAGGTATTTTTATAATAGTAGGTCACCTTAACCAAATTAACCTGCCCAAATTATAGTCAGAAGATAGTATCCATTTGTCTGGACTTTAATTAATGACTTGTCAAAAGCGGACTCCAACAATAGAATCTATGAAAACTATGAAAATATCACTAAAGCAATTAAAGTGGCATAAAAATATATTTCTTCATAGTCAGCATGTTCAAAGCATAATAGTAACAAGATATCCAATATATAGACATCACTTATGGATGAATTAACTAAAAGCATTTTCAAGAGGCAATCTGATGGGGATCGGTCCATGCATTAAGACCTATTCTCGTAAGAAGGCCAACAAACAGGTTCTGATTTGGTATGGAGAAGACTCTTGGGACTTGGACTGATCTGGTCAAAGGTATTTTCGTCATTTTGTCCAGCCCAATGTGGACTTGGGCTATAGCATCTTGTTCCTATAGCTTAGTAGTGCTTGTCTTTCAATTTTCAGTTTCTTTGCATTAGTAGATAGAAAGTTATTGTATTTCTTGATGCACAAGACAAAGAGTGGCACTTTTTGTAGTTATGGTGAACAGTGTTCCGGGCCACACAAGTCACTCTATAAATAGATGTATTCTCTTTCTTTTGAGGCTAATGAATGAATGAAGATTTCTTAAGAGCTCTCTTTCTGCATGGAGTGATTCCTACAAACCCTAGAGTGATTCTAGGACCCCTTGGAGTGATTCCTTGGGATTTCTTTCTCTTTTCTCTTTCTCTACCCTTTCTACTCTCTCTTCCTCTCTCTTTCTGTCTTGTGTTAGTTTCTTCCAGCCCTACTGCATCACAATCCTAACGTGTTGATAATATAGTCTTCATGCTAAAGATATGTTAAATGCAAAGCTAGAATGCTGGACACCAAAAGGTTTTAAAATAAGCCAGACCAAGACACAGTACATGAATTGCAATTTTGATAGTCCAATAGTCCAAGTCAACAAGCCCAAATGAGATTTATTGACACATTGAATATATTATTTTAATATATTAAAATACTGAACTTTTCTTAGCAGAGATTATTTAGCTATTTAAATATAACATCTGCTACTTTGCTTAATTGCTTTATAACACAAGTCCATCAGATCCTACTTGCCACTGCATTTTTCTACTTTCCTTTTCTTCTTCCTTTATCTTGTTTGTTTATTTCTCTGTGTGTCTGGGCATGCAGGGGAAAAATAGCATAGAGAACCCAACATCTGGCGATATCTACAATGAACAAAAGTAATTGCAAATTGGCATAAAGAATAAATGACTTTGCAGGAACAGATAGACATAGCAAGCATGGAGAAAGCAACATTTCCCTGTGAAATACTACAACTACATTGTATGCAACCACCTACCTTCAAAAACTGTCTACCAATGTCACAACAACAAAATATTGAACATTTTTTTGGAATTGTTATTGATCATTCTCAAATTCATTATTATAAGCAATAGTAAAATGGCCTTGTGCTTCAAATAGCAGGCATTCCACAATTATGATCCTAGCCTGTTGGTGCTGGCAAGTGAGCAACACATTGTATGCAACCACCTACCTTCAAAAACTGTCTCTACCAACCATACAAGCAAGTGAGCAGCAATAACTTTAAGGGAACACCAATGTCACAACAACCAAATATTGAACAATTTTTTGGAATTGTTATCGATCATTCTCAAATTCATTATTATAAGCAATAGTAAAATGGCCTTGTGCTTCAAATATAGGCATGCCACAATTATGATCCTAGCCTGTTGGTGCTGGCATACCCAGTTAGCTAATTGCTTTAAAACCCAAGCTCACCATCTCCAATTTGTCTAGGAACTCTGTCTCATCCTCATCAAGGGCTTTGGGTGGTCCTGTAATTCAAATAGTCCACTTATCAGCTTGTCACATACACATGATATACATTCACAAATCCCAATGATGCAAAAAGTAGAGCATCCACTATCCCATGTCATGTATCAACTACTTGGGAAGTTGGACTTCCTAAGGAAGAAAAAGATGCAAACACCTCTAGACTGTCACTCTACCTATGGCCTAATAATTTTTTGCTCTAGGCACTTGTAGGACAATCTAAAACGTCAATGTCAAAACTTGAGAACTTGTTTCATTTTAGTGAGTTAGTCTCATAAATCATAATAGGGTACATTCAACTAAATATTCAGCAAGCCCAAGATCATGAGGTTCAAACATGAATAAAGTGAGTTATCACCAAAATAGGGACAAGGTATGGTTTTGTGACAGAAATTACCATTTTAGGGGTTATTTGCAATTTTAGATTAGTCTTATTAGTTCTCTACCAAAAAAAAGATTAGTCTTATTAGTTGTAGGAATCGTTGCACAAGTGTTTCAAAAATGAATTTGGTTTTAGGCTGCATTGTTTTCATTTAAAAGGGTAGGAAAACAAAATTTTGGCCATAAAAGTGACATAAATATAATTAAAATGTTATAGAATTGAAAGATCATCAACCCATTTATGATGAAACAAACAGAGCCTCCGAGGCAAAAGTTATCAGTCTTTGGATCTACCATATAAGCTTTTAGAAGTCTTGGTTACATTTGAAATCCTTTGTATTTATGCATACGATGTTCAAACTTTACAAGTCCTTTAGATGGAGGAAATAAGTTTACATATGGTCTAAAATGTTGCTAAAAAATGAGTATGAGTTTGAGAACAAAATTGTCTTCAGTTCTCCTCTTGTGTGGTATAGATTGTAAGAATTCCCAGTGATTTAAAAAGCAGCCTAGGAACAAGTGTTTGGGTTATGGTTGAGCTGGCCCCGGGTGCCACGTGTCACCTTTGCGGCCGCCTTATCACTTCGGCCACGTCAGCACCACATCATATGGATAAGCATGACCAAGATAGGAGATCGTCGTACAGATGAGGACAACTCCGCTAGGGATTAGGTCTTATCCCAACGACCTTAGCAGGCAACCTCATGCTGACATCCCCGGAAGCCTCATCCGACTAGGACACAAATCTTCGACTATAAAAAGGCACCTCCCGCTCAAGGTAGGGGATCCGACTTTTGACTTCCATACCATTACTCTACTCGAACAAGCACCATTCTCTAACTGCTCGACCCGACCGCCCACTATTCTCGACTGACTTGAGCGTCGGAGTACCTACCCGGGGATAACTCCTCGGGCCTCTGACTTCATTCTTGGTTTCAAATCTTGGAGCGTGGCATCTTCCTTCCAACTCGGCTCCGCCCAGTTGGCAAGATAATCTGATTGCAACCTCGGTTCAAGAACTACCTCGAATCAAACAGCACCAGCTTGGCACCGTCTGTGGGAATCGCACAAAAAGCCATTCCAAATCTTCCTTCCGCACAATCAAGAAAGATGCCAAGAAACACATTTGAACGATCAACAGGCCAATCTCCATCTCGGGGATCCCACTCTCACCGCAATCCTCCACTGTGCGAGTCACCAAAGTCCTCGGACCCAGTACCTACAAATTAGAAGACCTCGACGGAAGGCTTGTACCGAGGAGTTGGAATACCGGGAACCTACGAATGTGCTACCAGTAGTTCAAGATCAATAAAGATAGAATTTTTTGGCACTCAGTTGTTCAACACACATTGCACGACACGCACCGCACAACACACACTGCATGACACATCGCACAACATACGTCGCGCAACACACATCGTCCAGCCGAACTCTCAAACGGTTGGAACACCCGTGCACTGACTCAGCTAACCCTTAAACAGTCAAAGCCTACAACACATAGCCACGCGCTAGCTCGGCAACACATAACCAATCAAGTAAGTTGACTCAGCCAACAGTGGCCAGAGCCCAAAGCGGGGAAGAACGCTCCCGCCTCCAAAGGCCAGAGCACGGTCACCTAACTCCGCACCCTGATAACGAACCGTCAGACCAGAGCTAGCCAAGGAACGGCCAACCTAGTAAGAGCGTAAGGCTCTTCGAGATCAAATGCAAACTAAGCATCCCCAAACGACGAGAAATCGGAAGCATTTCGACCAACGAAAGCTAAAGACTGAAGACCTCGGCCAGGAGAAGGCGAAGACCCACAACTAAGTTCGACGAAAATATCAACGAGAAAGCTCAACACCCATTAACCACAAAAGCTTGGAAATATGCAAGGAACATAAGCTCAAAACCAAAAAGCGTCTTTTCTATTAGTTATCAGAAATTTTTACGTGTAAAAGCTCGACATACCAAGTTGTGTACATCAATAACAAAAAATAGAACAAGCGTCGAAAGAACAAAACAAAGTTGGCAACAACGATAGCAAGCGAACACCTCACTCCTTGGTAGGGCGCTCCTCAGCCTCCTCAGGCACGTAGACAGCAACGACGTTATCCTCAGTAGGGGTATCGGGATCATACGGGCCTAAACCCTACACAACTTTGACGGCATCAGGAAGCCAACACAAGACCTTGTCCCAACAGAGGTAGAACCCCGCCTCCCAGAAGCGCGACGCAAAGTAGTCCATCTCGTGGTGGTACTCCTCCGAGGCCTTGAACCGGGCAACAATCCTCTCCGGCCCGGGCCACTCGCTCATTGGCCTCCTTCTTCAGCACCTCTTGCATGCCCTTGAGATCGGTGACACGGCTCTTCAACTTGCGGACAGTGTCAAACCGTTCCTCGATGTCAGGCTTTAGTTCAGTATTCTCAGCCTCTAGCGCGGCCAACCTCGCACTCGTAGCCTCAAGCTCGGCCAACCGAGCCCTTGTACGTTCGACCTCGGCCTGCTCTATCTCGTAAAGATGCCTCATCGTCCGAAGATGATCGATCACTACAATCGTTGAGAGCAAGCACTCTACAAAAACGAAACAAGTGTCAGTACAGCGAAAATAACCAACCAAAGCAAAAATAACTAAGGAAGACTTATCGACGCCATCTGAAGCACGAGCCCCGCTACTTAACTCCACGGGAACGCCTGTCGTCTCAAGACTATCCTCAGTCCGAACGCTCCACTACAGCATGTAAATAACCGGATTGCAACCCTCTGATGTGTTGTCCCGCAAGGGGGTGGACGGCCTGAGTGCCCTCTTCTGGGTCAACTACCATGACCTCTTCCTCGGCCTGCCTCGACCTCTTCTACTACCCGGGAGTCCGCTCGGCAGACATCGGTTGCACTCCCTCGGACTGAGGCTAGGCCCCCTGAACACCTCGGCTGCGCCTATCCGCCGCAGCCCTCATGCGACAAATAATCTCCTCATGACTCACCATCTCAGGACCTGCACAAATCAAGAAACAAATCAGTACCAAGTCAAACAGCTCAGAAAAGAAAAGGGATCAACAAAGCCAAAGCGACAAACAGACCGGCTTCCTCGCTCATCAGCCCGGTGTGGACCAACATCGAGAAGGACGTATAATGCATCATATGGACCTCCTCAATCATTCCTATCGATGCCCTCTCTTCCTCGGTGAGTTGGGCCAAATCGGGCTGCTTCACCTTTTGTCCTTGACTTCTGGAGCTCGGCCAACAGAGGTGAGCCTCCAGAACAACACACAAAGAAGAACTTCTCCTTCTAGTGCTTCACCGAGGACGGGATCCCAACCAACACCTTGATGCGTTGCCAAGCTGAGAAGTAATAATACCCCTGTTGGTGGTGCTTCAGCTAAAGGAAATAGAAAACCATCCCCAGGGTAATCTCGAGGCCATGGTTGAAGCAATAGGATAGAAGGCTGATCAGGAACCTAAAGGAGTTCAGCATCAATTGAACAGGCAGTACCCGATACCACCTGAACACCTCGATGACCCCCTCACTCAGTGGAAATCTTAGCCCGGATATCAGGCTATGCTCATGCACACAAAGCTCGCCCGGCCAAGCATCCATGGGCCTCTTACCAACTCTTGGACACCTAACTTCATACTCCTCCGGAATGCAATACAGTGCTCGAATCCAGGCTACATCCCCGGGTGTCAAGCAGCACGGCATGGCCCCAAACCAATGACCAACACGCATAGGAAGGTCGACCTCCCTAGTCGACAGACCTGCCTCAGCCTCCTCGGCTTGACAACCCGCTTAGGACCAAACCCCACAAAGTCCCAAGCTCCGACTCAGAACAAGAAAAGGAAGCAAAAGAAGAAGCACAAGAAGAGGAAGAAGAGCGGGAGAAGTCAGCAGACGAGGAAGACATCTTACCAAACTTTGAAGGTTAAGACTACGGAACTGAAGCAAACACCGGGTAGCCAAAGACTACTTCTCGTCGAGCTTTGCAAGTACTACCCTCGCAAATGACAAAGGGGAAATGCTCTTCACCCCCTTTTATAGGGCTTCCAACAACCCAAATCAACGGCATAGTTCAAACGCCACCCTCTGACCTTCACACGCGTGTAACCTTGAGAAGGCAAAGCGCCATTTCCGTCAGCATGACGCGAGCGTCAAGTCGGTCGGTTCGCCCAGAAATTTGGTTCAATTCTGAGTTCCTCTACTCAAATGGTGTGCTCAACCAACTTCAGACTTAAGTTCCTCAGCCGAGAACCAAAGAGCTCTTCCACACCACACTGCGGCCGAACACTACACTCCTCGACTTCGGAACTGGAGGAATGGTGTTTGGGTTATGGTTGAGCTAGTCCCGGGTGCGCCGTGTCACCTCCGCGGCCGCCTTATCACTTTGGCCATGTCGGCACCATGTCATATGGATAAGTGTGACCAAGACAGGAGATTGTCGTATGAATGAGGACAACTCCGCTAGGGATTAGGTCTTATCCCAAAGACCTAGGCAGGCAATCTCATCCCGACAACCCCGGAAGCTTCATCCGACCAGGACATGGATCTTCGGCTATAAAAAGGTACCTCCCGCTCAAGGTAGGGGATCTGACTTTTGACTTCCATACAGTTACTTTACTCGGACCAGTACCGTTCTCTAACTGCTCGGCCCAACCACCCACTAATCTCAACTGACTTGAGCATCGGAGTACCTACTCGGGCCTCTGACTTCATTCTTGGTTTAAGATCTTGGAGTGTGGCATCTTCCTTCCACCTCGACTCTGCCCAATTGGCAGGATTATCTGACTACGACCTCGGTTCAAGAACTACCTCGGATCGAACAGCATCAACAAGTGAGGTGCATTGTAAAGTATGAAAAGTTGAGTGCTGGCATGCCTTGCACCTCAGCTCAGGCTTTGCTAAACTTTGCGCTTTTTGAAACACAGTTGCTTGGCTGGGAGCTCTGCCCCTGTACCCCAAACAAGTCTATGTTAGGGTCTTAAATTCTTAATCCCTACAAAAAAAGACTTGTTTGGGCTTGGTACAAAGGTGGCTCAAAGAATTAAGAATGAAAGATGTTTAACATCATATTAGCTATTTGAAATAATGTAATCGGGAAAGAAATAACGTTGCACTTTTTTTTATCAGCAACAGCTGCAATACAAAAAAAAGATTTTATTAATTAGAAGAAAACAGGATTACAACAAGAAGTTGTGAAAGAAACCAACTTTAGAAGTTGTCCAAATACAAATTACATTTGAGCCCAAAACATATATGTTCTATGTACCCATTGCTTGGCTAGGCTATCTGCCAAGCCATTGGCAGTTCTCCTCACCCATCTCACTTGGATTGACATGTCCTGTGACAACCATTTGAATTTCTTAAAATCATTCCTCAAATGCTAAGCCACCCCCTCCCTCTTAACCAGCCACTTAACCACAGTTTTTGAATCTCCCTCAATAATCAGCCTACTAATACCCAGTTCTTTTGCCTTCTCAACCCCATAAACTGCAGCCAAAAACTCTGATCTTGCCACATCACCTTGCTCCACAGGGCCAAAGTATAAAGCAACTATGTTCCCCTCTTCATCCTTAATTCCCCCCCCCCTATACCTGAGGGGCCCAGATTACCAAAACAGATCAAAGTTCAATTTCTTCCAGCCAATTATTGGGGGAGACCAAGTCCCAACAGATCTTTGTCTTATGGTTGAGGATGCAGCAATAACACCCCAAGCTCTGAAGAAGTCTTCGATCTTGAAATCTAAGAACAGCTTCAAACTCTTTGCCCAATGTGCCACCCTCAAGGTAATTGTTTCTACCAAGGCTTCCTTCCCCCTCTCCTTTTCTTCAAATATTCTTGCATTTTTTTCCTCCCATACAGTCCAAAGTAATGTTTCTCTAGTGCAAAGTTGCACATTTTTAATTAATAACTATTTTTAATTTTAATGTTTTCTTGATATATTTTGATTTTGTTTTAAAATTTTGTGCCTTGCTTCAAAAAGGCATGCACCTCACCTTGCGCATCAGGTGCAAAAATGCCCTTTGCACTTTTAACACACTGGACACTTTGAAGATGCAAACTCCGCAATGGTGAAATGAGATGATTCCTAGTACAATCCCTTTATGCTAATTCCTTGAGGATGTTAAGTTGAAAAACCCTAGTAGAAGATCAACCAAAGGTGTCACATCCTAGTTGAATCTCTAGGTGCCAATTCCTAGGTCGTCTGGACCTGATATTTCTAGACTCTTGAGCTCTTTGATTCTTAATTTGTTGGGTTTTTTGGTAATAAATAAAAGAAAAAATTTTATTAATAAGAAAAAAAAGACATCAAATAGGGTGATGAGAAATCACCAATACATACAACTCCAAGTCTCCAAGATGAAGTAAATAAAAAAGCATCCCAAAGAAACGAATACACAAAGTTAATTTGTTGGGTTACTACTGTATCTTCCCCATTTAGACATTTTAAATTATCACCTTTAAATGGCTTCTAATCTTCCCACAGAGACAGGGCATTTTACATTACAAATGTCATAAACATAACATGTTGGAAAGATCCTTGGACTGGGATGTTACAATTTTCTATATACTAACTAACGAAATTAAAATATTAAAAAAAAAAAAAAACTTGGCATGAATTGGATATAAACAGGCTTTTTTTTCTCACATGAAAAGTATTAACATGCCAAACACATTAGAAGTTAGTTGAGTTAAATGAGAAAACAATTCTGCTCAATTAATTGGTAGTCTCCACAAGTTCAGTATAAATAAATACAAATCAAAGAAGACAGACATGAAATCCACTGAGGCTAAATGATCCACAAGTCATTGACCTAATGCTTAATGGTAGGCATCTTAAGCTCCAACATAACACTAAGATGTTTCTACTTAATGAGTAAAAATTAATAAATATCTTTTCATCAAATTGAGTTAAGACTACTTACTGTGCTTAAACCGTTCATTGAATTCTGCATCTCGCTTGTCTTTATTCTCCTTTAAGATCTGCAGCAAAAGAATAACTAATTAAAACCAATAAACATGTGAGACCTTTTGTGCTAATAAAAACATTTCCCTAATTTCCGCTATGTAAAAAGATCAGCCGTGCTAAGGCAAAAAAAAACACTTTTTAAAAGACATTAAACCAGATTCAATCTTTTCTGATGCTATAAAGAAGCCTTTGCTCACACAGTTCACATCAGAAAATGATATAGATCTAGGTAATGGTCAATATACATTGCTTCCCTTGTACCTAGCAAAACTTAAGAAGAGACGTCACTTATGTATGCTTCCAGAAAGATGGAATGACGAGTCCAGAAACAGAAATTAGCTTGCCGTACCACTCAAAGAAAATACCTGTGTAGAATCAATATGTTCCATTTGCATATATATTACTTACCAACGCCATTGCGCACGAACTTAGAAGAAGGAATATTATTAGAATCTAACATGAACGTATAAGAAATTTCAGTCGAGAAATCAAATCTTCCACTTAAATCATTAGTTTTTTTTTAACGAAGTGCCACTTTCAACTTCTTTTTTTCCTTTTTAAATGACAGACATAATTAAATACATTATTTATCATTTAATCAGATAGGTAGGGGAAATCATACTAAACGCGTTTTGAAATTAAAAGAAAATATGAATAAAACCTCATAGAGCGGTTTGTCCCTCTGAGCAGTGCCATCTTCAACTCGCTCGCCCCTAGTTTTCTTAGCTTGATCCAACTGCAATGCCCAAAAAGAATCAGATAAATATATCAAAAATTAGGTCTGAACTTGAGGTTTGAGGTTTTGAGCATAATAACTTCGACTCCCAGAGTAGAACTAGAGACTAGGGTTTCCAGACGGAACTGAATCATAATAAACATTCGATAATTAAGGCTTAGGGTGACCAAGACCTGTTCCTCCGAGACGAAGTTCATCAACCTGATAGGGGCATTAGATTCCTGCTCCATGTCGATTCGTTCCCTCTTTTTTACGTTTTCCTTTTTACTCGAAATTCAATTTTTTCCTTCTTTCGGTCCTCTTATAGTCTGATCTGACTCTGAAGTTGGAGGGTGGGTGGGTGAGCGGGAGCCCTCTTTTGATGCCGGTGGATAAACAAAGCAAACTAATTTAGTGTGATTTAATTAATTAATATAACTTAATTGATTAAATATGGTAAATTAATTAGTCTAATTAAATATATAACTTAGATTAATTACTCAAATTTTAGAATAAATAATTTTATAATTATAATTAATATAAATATTTTATTAAACGTACAAATAAGAATATTTAATTTTTTACCACCATGTGCGATGCATATGCTTTGTGGTAAGGGGAGAGAAGAGGGATGGTGGGGGATAATGGAGGAAGGAGAGGCATGGTGACGGGACTGTGTATAGGCTTTCTTAAGCGAAAGTTAAATAATAAAAATACATAAGAGTATATAATTATTTTATATTTTAACTTTTTAATAAACATTTTGATCAAACTCAACTCAAGTATTGAAAACTCTTTAACAAATTTCTATAAAATTGAGAATTATATTTAACAATTATTAAAAAGTATAAAATTTTAGTTATTGTTATTATTACAATTACTAACCAAATACAAATGGGGGAACAAAATATTATAATGTTAGAAAATGAAATTATTAATTAATTTATATTGAAAAGTAAAAGATAAATTAGTGTAATTTTGTTAGTAAACTATCAAATAAAAATATAAATTTAATAACAATTTAAAAAAATTCAATAAATCCCCATAGTTACACAAATGTAATAAATTTTTCAAAAAAATTCATAAAACTACATTTTCGTAAAATAAAATTGTTGAAATTAAAGATATAAAGTATTTGAAAGTTTATCTAAACTGCATTAAATAATTATTGAAAATTATTAGAATACTTTGGAAATTTTAGGAAAATTTATTACATTTGATAAATTTTGAAAAACCATTGAAAAAATATGTAATTTTCATTGCAAATTATTGAAAATTATTAAAGATAAATGACTATGAGAAATGAAAAACTATAATTTGAACAAATAATTACACAAATTATTAAGATAAATTAGTATAATATTGGAAAAAAGGAAATTATTGGTTAGTTTATATTATAAATTATAAGATAAATTAGTATAATTCTATAAGTAAACCATTTAAAAAGAAAATAAATTATTTAATAAAATTTAAATAAATTTGAATAAATTTTCAAAACTACACAAGTACAATAAATTTTCCAAAATTTTCATAAAACTACATTTTTGACTATTAAAGACAATTTAGTGTACTTTTAAAATTTACCATGTGGTTGATACTCAATATATCTTTTTGATCATTTCAATCATCAAATTGAATATTGGGTTGACAGGGACATTGTTTTCAAAACTGGATCAAACCAGATGGTTAGACCAAAAAAATTAGGAATCGGACATCGTTTCACTTCAAAACTGCTTTTTGTCCAAAAACCGTTTATTTGGTTAGCGAACCGCTGACCTCGACGGTCGAACCGTCAATCCAAAAAATAGTTTTTGGCCTTTTTTGTTTTTTTTTTGTTTTGTTTGTCAGAGCGGGCCATCTGTTCGGACCGTTCGACCCCAAAACAGTTCCCTATCCGGTCCAATTTTAAAAAGCTTAAACAGGGAATGGGTGCCTTGCCTCGAGCTTGGCTTGGTGTGCGACATGGCCTGGCCCAAGGCTCGACCCATGGCACAATACGGGCCCGTGCGGGCTTGGGCCATGGGCCGTGCCGAACCGACCCCCCAAATTATCCTAGAGGACGAAGGCACGGCCCAAGACACCTCGTGGGCCAGCACGGCACGACTCGCACTTTATGCGGGTCGTGTTGAGCCGATCCGGCACGACACAATTTACACCTTTACTTGAACCTGCCCAATATTGGGGACAGGGCAAGGAAATTTGAGGATTCTCCATCCTTGGTGAGGAGTGGGGTGTCTTGCCCCTGAACTCACCCAACATTGAGGAGTGATTACCTTGCCCTGAACCCGTGTGACACTGAGGACGGGGTAGGGATGGAGTAGAGTGTCTTGACTATGGGGCAGGGAAAGGGATGGGGTGCCCTGCCTTGACCCCACTCCATTGCCATTCCTATATAATTGTTAATTATTAGTGGAATTAATAAAAATGTTAGCTTTTGTAATTATTTTTATTTATTTAAAGTTAATCAAAATTTCATTTAAAAATAATAAGAAGAATAAAAATTATTAAAATTACTACAAATTATTAATAAAACTAAATTTATTAAAAAATATTTGTTCATATTCAATTAACAATAATTATTTTTTTATAAAATCAACATTAAATGAAAAATAAAATTATTAAATCTTCCAGATTTTTTCATGCATCGCACAAGTCCCTACTAGTTGTATAGTATTGGAGGGGTTGGGGGGAGGAAGGGGTAGAGGGTGGGGAGGGAGTGGTTGAATTCTTGTAGGGAGGGAATTGCATGCATTACCTTGGCATAGGAGAAGTTATTGGCAAATTACAATTTGGACAAGTGAAACTATTGTCAACCAATGTGGCCTTTTTTTTTACAAATGGAACATGCATTGTACTAGAATCCTTGATAGACATTAACAAATGTGATGTGCCCAATAATTTGATATCAGTCTTGTTGTACCTAACAAACATCACCTTAGAAAGTATTAGTAGGTGGAATTGTAATTGTAGGTTTCTTGTTTCTTACTAGGAAGAGCATACCTAAGATGTTTTAGAACCTCACAAAGAGTTGAAAGATGAAAGAGTTATTGGTTTTGCTATTACATGTGGTGATTGTGGCCTAACATTTTGACGGTATTGAACTATCTTTTGGAGTTCGTCATTTTCTTTTACCCTACAATGGAGTTTATAGGATGTAAGATATGTAACTATATAGTTTATAATTGGCAAATTACCAAGATTGGAGTTCTTTTGCTTCATTGATCGCTAGTGATGAAGGGTGATTTGGCCCGACCTAGTAAAAAGGGGACACGTGGATACGACCTGACCAAGAGACGACAACTCAGCCTGACAATTTCAGTTTGTAACAATTGAGCTCGCGTATTCAGCCACCTCGGCACAAAGGCCATCTCAGCTTAAGGCTCACCTCGGAGTAGGGCCACCTTGGTGCAAGTCTCACCTCGGCATCGAGGCACCTCGGTATTCAAGCCAGTTCGGAACTAAAAGACCAAAGTACCAGTAACTCGAATCGCCAAATAACTGACTCCCGTGTAACCAACTCTAGAGGTCTCTCCAACAAATCCCGAATCCCTTGAGATCACGATGAATTAACAGAACCCGACTTTCCAGGGATCACGATGAGGACTTATCCTGACTCCACCGGAACTGAAAGTGGGATGAGATAAGCCTTACTTGTATATTGCTCCTTCGGAAGCGGAGCGAACTCTATCTCCACATCCCGGATATCCTGGAACTTTTTCGTGTGCCCCACGACTACTCAACTATATAAAGGCTCCAACTCCGATGGCATAAGGTACGCGTGATTTTTCTGCTCTCTAGCTCTCTAGCTCTCTACACTTTCAAATCTCTCTAGCTCGCACCAGATTACTAACTTAAGCATCAGAGCGACCTTGTCAGGTTAGCCACCCCGGGTTCTCTGATCCTTTCTTGTAGATTTGCTTAGCTTGCCGTCCGACTGGAAACCAGATCATCCTCCGGTAAAGAGCAGTCAAATTGCGCTACATCACTTGGATTCCGAAGTATTTGACTATATTTAACAGTTGAAATTGACAAACCTAAAAAGATAAACAAAGAGAAAGAGTGATAAGTATAGAGTGGCAAGGTATGTAACGGTAGAGAAGTGAATGCATTTACGATGATATGGAATTACTTTAACTATTGATGCCAATAGGGTGATGTAATCATCATTCACTTGAAGAAGCATTACTATGTCAATGTTTCCATTTGCATCCCAAAGGGTCAACGTGATAAGAACCATGCTATCAAGTACCATAATTGTAGAGGAACAAGGTTATTAGTATATTCATGTGATGAATTAACATATAACAAAGTATTATTGTACCTATAGTTAATTTCCTTTTCTTTAAGTTGGATGCAATTGTTGATTGTTGGTTTATAGAAATGATTATTCTAATTTATTTTTTCAAAAGTGCTGATAGAGTACCAATGAAGATCTTATGTTTCTTGTAGTCTAGTAATTTGTCGAATTTCAAAAAATTGTATTTGTATAATGGAAAACCTGGACAATCATCGACAACTTCGAAACTAGAAGTATTGGATGTAAATTGTAGTTGGACATTAGCCCTTACAATTATAATTATGAACTCGTAATCCATAGAGACAGTTCGAATGCACTTGAATTAATAGACCTTGCCATTAATGAGCTAGGGCCCAAATCTATCAATTTCATTAGTATACATCTTAACTTCTATATTGGCACCCTGTTGAAGTAATATTTTATAAATTAATATTATTTTTGAAGAAAAGATATTTATTGCTGCAAAAAAAAAAATGAATGTTGTACCTACATTTGAATCCACGAAAATCATTCTCCAAACTCTTTCCATATTGCCTCGCCTTGAGAATGTGTATGTGCCAATGCTCCTTAGAAGCCTGAAATTCATCCTATATAAGAAAAAATAAGAAATTATGTTAGGTTTATATTTAGGGCAAATTTCTTAAACTATTCCTAAGGTTTAGGAAAATGACTAACTATACCTTTATTATTTCAGTATTGTTTTAAAGTACCCCTACTATTTGTTAGACAATGTATGTCTTTAGCTCCAATCAGCATGATGTACATTATGACATTTATTGTAAATAAATAAAGTACATATTTGATTCATGTTATTGTGGTGTGTTTCTATGTAATACCCTTAAACTGGACACATATGAGATTCGCGTTCTTTTAGAATCTTCACAGCCATTGGATGGATCGGGGGAGATTTATCTTGCCAAGGCTGACACTGATGTACCGCCAAGTTGGTTGGGGTGGTTTGTCTCAGCTGCTAGGGTGAGACCTAGGGTACATGCAATGTGGGTTTTCTTGAAACCCTAAATCGGACCAAAAATCTAGTATTGCCCTAGACCTTGGAGATAAATGGGCAAAACTGGAATGTTACACCTAACCCCTACACTCGATTATGATACTGCACTAGGTGTCGGATTGGGTTGTCTTTGATGTGCCAATCAGTGAGATCCTTAGAGGGGGTCAAAACCTGGGTATGTTGGAATAGTCCGAGAATTCATCTGAGTGAGTGATCATAGTGACAGGATCAGCCCCTTCGTCAGACAAAGTGAATGATTGGGAAAATGCACTCTCTCTAATGGAAACCTAAACTGTCGGCAGTAGATTTTAAATGTGTTTGAAATTTGGTTTTGCAAAATATATTTATATAGAGATATACTTATATATTATGGTTTCACAAATTCTTTGCAAAAGGTTTTAATTCTTGGGATCCATGTGAGAAAAGAGTGCAACATTGTACCTTTCAACCGAGGGAAAGGTCATCTCTTGTCGGGCAATGTTTGATTATTAAGGGCTGAAGGGTTAAGTGTAAGACTATTGAGGATTATACCTGATGGGCTAATCTTGCATCTATCCACAGTCCTTGAGCCTTCATAAGATGGCTAGACCCAAGGACCATTTAGTGTAAATGTTGGGACCATTAAGAGCCCATAGTGATGGACTCAGGGGTTCACTATATTCAGTAGTGAATTCGGCCAGGCCTTGTAACAAAGGATAGGTTGAACCCATGTGGTTGATGTGTAGATCAATGTTAGGGTCCCATGCCATACAAAGAGAGTTAAGCTAGCTAAGCTAGCCATCTTTAAAAGGAAGTGAGCCTGAAAGCTTAATGGGCCTCAAGCCCATTTCTAACCAGATTAATTGGATTAATTAAATAGGGTGGATCTGGGTTTGGATCAACAGATAAGGATAAGAGGATAACTTTTATGCACTTAAAGGGTCCAGATCCAAATAAAGATTTGGATTAAGGAACTCCTAATTTGATTAGGAATAAGTTGATCTTGAACTTCAGATAAGATAAGGGATTATCCTTATCACTTAAAGAGTTTAGATCCAAATACAGATTTGGATCAAGAGACTCCTTAACAGATTAGGAGGTTGTCTCTTTAAGGCTATAAATAGAGAGTAGGGCGGATCTGAAAAACACACACAAACATTACAGAAGACAACTCAGTTTGACTAATTTTTGCCTTTAGTTCTTTTTGTCCCTACTCTTGCCGCCCTACCATGTTTGCTCTCCAATTCTTGGATCTGATCAAGATTTGATCTTGATATTGTTTTTTGTCAGAAGAAACAATTCTAAAGTTGTGCTCACTACTCCATTTGATTCTTGATGAAGAATCACAAGTTCTTGGTGAAGAACTATTTGCTGATCCTGCCTCATCCTAAGTTGTGTCATCTTCAGTGGAGAAAGGATTTGGTACACTCTTTGGGCGTGAACACCTGCGTTGGGAGGAGCTTTTTGCGTGGATTCCATAGCAGGTATATCCCTCCATATTCTTGGTTTCAGATTTGGTCCGGTTTGGTTACAAGAACGAACATCGAAAATGTAGTTTTCTAAATTGGGAATAGGATTCCCGGATGGGAGTAAAGAAATTTTTGAAATTTTGTCCAACCTTCCTGTAGAGTTCGGCCATCCATATGATGGATCTCCCATCCCTTCACTATTTCTAACAATTGACTACCTCTGTCCTTACCATTATCATATGTTAATACTCCATCAAATTTCATATACATGTGACACCTCGTGTATATGAATTTTACCCTTCTCTCTCTCTCTCCTTCTTCCCCTTCGTTCTCTCCCCTTTTCATCGCCGTTGTTGCAATTCAATAGACCCCTCCACCTCTAGCCTCTCTCTCTCTCTCTCTCTCTCTTTCTTCCCCTTTTACAACTCGTTTCAGATTTGCAAGGAACCCCTATAGATTTTTTTTTAATTTTTTGTCACTAGAAAATCCAAAATATCGACAGAGATGGAGATTGAATTGGTGTGGGGTACTTTAATTTTTTTGTTACTGGGTTCTCTATTGGGAGGACTTCTCCTCGTTGCCTCTATCGCTACACCTTTGATTTTCAAATTTTCTCACTCTGGTTTGGTGGACGACAGGATAATGTCGAAGGGGAACTAAGCGTCTATGGCAGAAAAGAACCAATACGAGAGGTAGAGAACTATCAATGCTTTTGTTGCGGTGCTTCTAATCCAACCATTGATCGTTGATTAAAGGATTTTTTTCATTTATCATTGATTTTTATCCAGTTAGCCATGGCAGCCATGTTTGTGTTGTTGTTGCTACCTAGAATTAGGGAAATCGAAGATGGTGATGGCTCTTAACAAGTTGACAGTAAAATTACCAGAAGTTTCTTGCATTTTCCACTAACATTGATCCCTCCAAAACAAGAACTGCTAGCCCAATTGCTCTAGAAGCAAGAGTTGTGTCCATGGAACAAGCTTCTACAAAAGCAAAATCAGTTTGAAGAAATGTAGAAAAAATAGCCTTCTCAATCTACCTTCAGAAATCTTCATCCTCTATGATAAACCTTAGTAAATGATTACAGAGTTCTTGCTGCAACTTACTACTCCAACGCTAGAAGATCCTTGGAAGATTTTGTTATCCCCAATAGTCGTTGAGACTAAGATAGTCTCACTTTGCATCCTTCAGCAACTGACTACTCTATCTTAGACCTCTATTATCCTATGCTTGATAGTTGGAAGATTAAGACTATCTTAATCTCAACAATGCCTGAACCTGCACGACCTCATGGGGCTTCTATGTGATGAGGCCCGTTGAGTAGCTCGTAATTACGAAGGAATGGTACCTTTCGAAACCGTTACACTTCAAGAGGCTTAAAGAACAGGGGGCGACAATGGGAAGGAGGAAAGAAAGTAAAAATGAAAAGAGGAAAAGGGGAGAAGAGGAGAGAAGGGGAAGGTCGAAACCAAAATCATAGCTTGTGGTTTCCTCTCAATGCAACAACACCGCCGACGAGAGTGGACTGGAAGATGCCATCGACGAGGAACTCAAAAAAATCTTCACCAATCTTATTGAATTTTGTAGCGGGACGATGTGCGTCTCTTGAATTTACAGTGATGGAAGCTTACTCGGGGATTTCTTGGCGATAGTAGACTAGTAGTTGTCAGTAAGGAACTTGGAAAAATCGTCCCCAATCTCCTCGAGAAGATCCACCACTAAAAGAAACAACATCATCGATGATGAAGGCTTATATTTTATTTTTCCTTGGCTCTGGTTTCAAGTGCAATACTAGAGTTACTTGTGTCTACAATAATGGCATCTAGATAAATGGACGAAAATGGTATCAATCAATATTAATGGCAAAGAGCAAGACGAGAAGATAGGGATACGGTATTGTCAACACTTGATTTTTGCTCAATCTACCGCTTGAACCACCAATTCATCCTAAACGTCCGATCAGACACTCCCAATCTCTCTGAAACACCCAAAAATCCCAACTTTAAGCCCAACAACCCCCAAATCCACCATTAAGCCCATCCATACCAATCCAATGGCCCCAATCAACCCCCATTTATGCTTCAATCCTCAGATAAAACACCACCATTAAATTAAGACCTTCCAAAATACATACCCAGCAAATTTCAACTCAAAATTCCTCTATTTACCCTTCCCTTAAACCAAGATTCCGTTCTAATGTATTTCGTTAGCCTAAACACTCAAAACCCAGATTCCCTTGATATTGACACATCCAAACCAACCAAACCACATCATTAAACTCCAGATACATAAAAACACCTACCCAAAAAGTTTTAACCCCAAATTCCCCAATTTACCCTTTCATTTAACTGAGATTCCATTCTAAGTCATCCAATTGACCCAAATTCTTGTGATCTTAATCCCCTTAGACCAATCAGATAGTACCACAAGATCCCAGATACTCTAAAGTACCTACCCAGCAAATTGCAGCCCAAAATGCTTTTGTTTGCCCCTCCATCGCACCAAGATTCCATTCTAAATCCGTAGATTGATCAAACCACTACCCTTCCAGATCAACCTAGTTCAGCATTGATCAAACCCTACCAATCACCTCAGATTGTCCAAAGACCCTACCATATGAAATTTTACCCAAAACTGCCTTTGTTTATCCCTCTATTGCACCTAGATTCCGTTTCGAGACTCTAGATTAAGCGGATTCCAAATCTTTCCAATATGGGCCCATATGGCCCGATTTGACCTTACCACTTACCTCAGAAGTGTCTAGAAACCCGACCTTGTAAAATTTCACCCAAAGCTACCTTTATTTGCCCCTTCATCGCACCAAGATTCCATTTTGAAGCCCTAGATTGACTAGACTAATGCTTTTTTAGATTTGCTTAATCCAAGCCTATTTGGCCCAATTTGACCCACCAAATCGATTCAGAATGCCCAATTTGACCCCACCATCTCACAAAAACCAAACAACTCTCACAAATCGTTAGTCTTTCTTTTAACCTCTAAAAGGTAAAAACCTTAGTTATCCCATCAGCCATGTTACTATGTCAAGCTTCAATTAACTTCTAAGTATGTTACCAAATTTTTTATATGAGATTTTTATATGTTTATATAATCAAAATGGGTATCCAAATCTAATTCAATCAAATTAAATGTAAAATTGGGAACCATTTGTGAACTTAATTATTGATATAGCTATTGTATCTGAGAGAAAACTTATTTTGGTTTAACAATCTTGAAGGCATGTGATTTTGCTTATCTTCAATTTTTTGGTACCAAAGCACATCATATTTAATTTTTCCATTACAAATTTTCACTGTAGGCAAGATAAAAAGTGGCTCCTAATGTATGGATTTGTCTTTTTGATAATCGTTTTCCCTTGTTATTAACAACAATTGCAATAGTAAATGACAAAGCAAGGATTCCAATAGTCTAAACCTTTACCTTTATTTATTTATTTAAATTTTTAAATTTGGTCATTGCTTGAGCCTATTGTATTATCTATTCTTTTAATCTTTTTAAGTAAAAATATGTTATATGCAAGAAAGCCCAAGTCAAAATTTGAATCATGCTCCATTGAACAATTCACCAACACGGGTTGATTCAAATCCAACTGGACCAACTTGTTTAAGTCCAACCAAGGAGGAATCAGGGCATACATGGGCATTAAGATCAACAGTATGGCAATATTTCAAGAGACAAAAGGTTGAATATAAATGGAAAGCAGTGTGCATATATTGAAGTAAAAAGCAGGGAGGAGAAACAAAAAATGAGACCACACACTTGCATGATCACTTAAAAAGTTTCCTGTATAAGAATAAGCGGGTATAAATCAATCATTTTAAGATCTAAGAATGCTAATGACAGGAAAATTGTACTAGACACCTATACTTTTGATCAAAACATTTCAAGGGAGATTGCCAACATGACCATCTTTCATGGGTACCCATTGTTAATGGTAGAACATCATGGGTTTCAGAGATTAACTAATTCTCTACAACCATTGTTTAAGGTGGTTTCTTGGAATACAATAAAGAAGGATATCTTCGACATTTATGATTATAAAAAATCTAAAACCATGAACTTATTGTAAAAGAATTGGGTAAATATGCCATCACAACCAACATGTTGACTTCCAACAATAGAAAAAGGGGATTCATGGCTATCACAACACATTTTATTGATAGTTCTTGGGTGTTGCAAAGTTGGATCATATGGTAACTTCTATTATGAATTAAAGCTTTTTTATTAAATTATTATTTACATTGTTAGTGTATTTTTTTCCCTTTGGAAAATTACTGTTAATAATTTATTTTGTTTTAAGCTAGTTTCTTTGTGAATATTGATTATGAATTTGTGATTATTTAAAATGTTTTGTTTAGGTTTCTCTATGTGCCTTGTCCTCATGCTTTTGAGATACTTTGTAAGAATATTTTTGATAATTTGATGGGCTAGAACATTAATAGAAAATTGTTCACTATAGGACTAAATAATTGTTCTACTAATAATGCAATGGTGAATATCTTATTAGAAAAGCTCTCTAGTGA
Organism: Nelumbo nucifera; assembly: GCF_000365185.1. The sequence continues at coordinate 666,532 of NW_010729224.1, read as the reverse complement.
TTCATTGTGGTTGGATGGAAAATTATTGCATATGTGGTGTTGTGCTCACATTTGATTGTGAAAGATGGTTTGGAGGTGATTAGTGGGAGTATTGAAATGATACGTAATAATGTTGCTTTTAGGTTAGCAACACCAAAAAGAGTACAAAAATTTGATGAGACAACTCATTAATTGGAAATCAAACTCACAAAGAAGTTGATTCTTGATTGTAGGATAGGTGGAAGTTCACCTATTTGATGTTTCATGTTGTTATAGGTTATATAAGGATGTTTTTTCTCGTTTAAATCATTAAGAGCCATTATACAAATGTGTGCCACTTGAGGGGGATTGGGAAATGGCAACAAAAATTTGTAAGAGGTTGAAGTTGTTTTATAATGTGACTGAATTATTCTCTGGGACCAAGTATCATACAGTTAATCTTTATTTCCCTAAGATTTATGAGATTAGGTTAGTCTTGAGGTAGTGAGTTAGATTTGTGGGCATGATGTTATAGAATCAATGGCATAAAAAATGATAACCAAGTTTTAAAGTATTGGTGTGAGATTCATGGTATTATGGTTGTAGCTAATGTCTTAGATCTTAGGTACAACCAAGGGCTGGCTTGTTGGTGTGTTAGCTAGTTTATTCCAACATTGACCTGGAATCGAATCCCACAACCAGCACTTTGGGAAAAAATGGGTCAAGGGGGAGGTTATTACAAAAAAAAAGTTAACATTAGTGTTTTCAACTCGTCATTGACCCGACCGGTTGAATTGATTGAACTATCACCTGATCAAGATTTTGAGTCTTGTTTGAGTAAAACCCAAAAAATGCCAAAAACCATTCAACCTGGATGATTGGACTGTTGACCCAATTGACTCGATGACCAGGCCACGAGTTGCATACTATGTATTACTTCGAGAGGCCATAACTCTACACTCTAATGTCCAACTAAGGTGATTTTTTTTTTTTTATTTTGGGTAATTTTTCAAGATTTATGCGTCCCAAGGTTCCATAGGCATCTTGCCCTAGTATCTTAATACTTTTTTGGCCTAAAATTGCAAATTTAAGATTTTTATAAATAAGAATTAAAAACTGAATTAAAAAACATAAATTAAATAGAATATAATACATATATAACTAGCGAGGGGCGCCCGTGCTAAGCACGGGCGATGATTTAACATCAACAATCCTGATCAATGAATAAAACCTCAGTAGGAGGAAATGCTTATCATTTTAGAATAGATGACCTAACATCAAAAAAAGCATGATACAACACATTAGAGAGAAGAGAGAGAAAGGTAAAGATCATTTGAAATTAGTAGGAAATAATGATGAGAAAAAATAAAAAAGACCCCAAACATAACAACACAATGACAGAAAATGATAAAGTGGTTATTGTTTGTAGGTTGGAGCCTGAGAGAGGCTACTTGGTGCTAAAATGCCTGAAGCTATGATGTATCCGGTAATCCCTCCCAATACCCTGAATAGCTGGGAAGGATGCATCATGGAGTCTAGGAGAATTCAACATTTAGGTATACAACTATTTTCCGAAAGAGTCCAACTATGATATCGGAAAGGCATGATACTTAAAAACCAATATCATAAAATCAGTAACCAATCATAAAATGGATGGAAAATAGGTTGACCACTGGTACCTCATTTCAGGTGGTTTAACAGGCCTTCTTAGTACCGAGAAACAGACATGCATACCACAAGCCAAGTGAACAAATAATGTTTAAGGAAATAGTAGCATACAAAACCAAAAATTGGCATAAAAAGATAACTTTGTAGAATAGAAAGAGCTTTTTTTTTTTTTTGAAAATAACAGAAAGAGCATTTGTAACTTCATATTTTTATATAAATACTAAAATAAGGTGATGGTTATTAATAGAGCATGAAATTTAGGAGAGGTATGTCTTGGTCCAGCTGTCATTGGTAATGGAAACTCCTATTGGTTTCATCAGTGGAAAAGAGCATTGAGACAGGGAGATCTATCATTTCATTGTTTGCCATTAGTATCAAGATAGTAAAATTCTTGAAGAACCAATAGGATAAAGAATCAATGAGATTTAAGTGTGCTAGTCTTCCCTGAAATAACCCATTTCTTATTTGTTTACAACATGCTAATTGTTTGCTAGTAGAAAATATACTGGAAGAAAGAGAATGACGGGATAAAAAATTCATCAGTTTGGGACATTATCTGTAGATTTTGAAAAAAAGTATTTAGCAACAGTTTGCCAAATCAATTCTAATGAACGACTGGAAGAATGGAATTTCTAAATGCTCTTTGAAGAGCAAGTACATGGAAACACTTTTAAATATGCCAGGAAAGGAGAAACTAGGAGTGGGGGCATTGCCAATAAGACATTGGTTGGCAGAAAAAATGCTAATAAAGATCTTTTTTGAAAAAGAAAAGGTAATATAAGTTTTATTTAAAATGGTAAGAGTTAGAACATCTAGATACATAGAACACCAATATAGTGACTAATCCATAACCTTACATATTGTCTTAATATAATGCATCATTCCAGGATGTAAAAGAAAGCTTATAAGAGTAAATTAACCACTGGTACCTCATTTCAGGTGGTTTAACATGCCTTCTTAGTACAGAGAAATAGACATGCATACCACAATCCAAGGGAATATATAGGCAAGGGACAGACAGAGCTAGACTACCAAGAGTGGGGGCTAAGCAGATGTAGATTTGTTACAACCAATACAACAAATACAACTAAGAAAACAACATTAACAAAAATAATATAATGGAAATGCACATCAAAAGGTTCCTTCTTCAAGACCAAAGTATCAATTCAACACACCACTCCTTTTCAGATTTCACTACCTTCCTTTCCTTTATCAAAACATATTGTATTTGTTTCCTCCCAAACAAAAATCCCTGGAGGGAGTAGAGCTAAAAGCAAGTAAACATGCAAGGATGAATAAAGAAGAAGATGAAGGTGAATGGAAAATAAAGAAAGATGAGATTTGTTACTCGAAAAGGTGAAGAGGAGGAAACAAGCAAGGACATGAGGAGGAAGGTGAGCAACGAGAAAAGAAATTTGTAATGGGAATGAATAGTGAGGGGGTAAATGTAGAGGGGTAAGAAAGAAGAAACCAAAGCAATGATTAGTCAGTGCACAGGGGTTCAGAGCCTCTAAACTGTGGATTGGGAAATTTTTATTCAAAAAAATTGTCTAAAATCCATCCAGATTTATTTGTAGATCAAAATACTTTCAACTCAACTGTTGAGTGGTTAGATAAGATATGATAGCTGCAACACTCAACAAAATGACTGCAACAATTGCCTCTTCAGTTCTTGAGAACACTCGAAGGAATAAACTCTCTCGAACAAAATAGCACAACGAACCCTGAGCAGCCACTTGGATCAACATGAATGCCACGTGGATCAAGAACCTCAAATGGCTAGAAAGACAATTACAAAAGTTGTTAGTGAATCTCATGCATGCCAGAAGGAGAAATTGAAAGAAACCAGAAGAGGAACCGAGAGAGAAACCAAATAGACATCCATAATCGGTAAACTTATTAGTGAATCTCATGCATGCCAGAAGGAGAAATTGAAAGAAACCAGAAGAGGAACCGAGAGAGAAACCGAACAGACATCTATAATCGGTAAACTTGTTAGTGAGTCTCATGCATGCTAGAAGGAGAAATTGAAAGAAACCAGAAGAGGAAATCATCAACAACCAAAATGGGATTGTAGTATTGTACAAAGAAAACCCAGAAAGTATTTTCCAAACATCGAGAGAGAAACCGAACAAACATCTATAATCGGTAATATGATCAAGTGATTTCTATGAATTAATTAAACACAAATCCATATACCTCACCGAACCCATCTAGGAGAAGTGATTTTTAAAGTGAATCCTAATTTAGAAAAGGGAATAGTGGACAAAAACATCAAAAAGGTGTTCCATTTCAACAAATCTCTGAAAAAACAAACACAAACCCATAAAACAAATATACCTCACCGAACCCATTTAGCAGAAGTGATTTTTAAAGCGAATTCTAATTTAGAAAAAGAGAATAGTGAACAAAAACATCAAAAAGGTGTTCCATTTCAACAAATACCTCTGCATCAGAAAAGAAATGCATTTGTCATGAGTGTAGAAATCAAGAACAGTACATGTGGCAGAATGAAGAAGCCACTCCAAACCAGAATGGGTTCGGTGAGGTACAAATATGCATCCGTCATGTTGATCAAACCTAGAGTAGCCACTCCAAACCAGAATGAAGAAGGAGAAGAGGATGGAGAAAACGGGGTTTCAAAGCTTCTTGATGGAACGCGTGTGGTATTCTCGGTGGTACATGTGAATTAGTCATTAGTCTAGATGGCATGTGTGAGCTTCTTGATGGCACGTATTCTTAGCTACAATAAGATTCCGTTTTGCAAAGGGGAAAGCATCCCTTTCATATATATATATATATATATATGTCACCACAAATTTCGTGTGTACATTTGGAGTAAAAAAAAATGCGGACAAATTCAAAGAAATTTAATTATTTTTTTTTTGTAGAAATGTAAGTGGGATACAAACTTTCTTTTTCTTGGCAAATAAAACCCTCTGATTCTCTTGTCTTGGACAAAATCCAAATCGCGACTAGAACTTCCAATTATGAGAAGCAAGTAACACCAACATTAACGGAAGCGTTTTGGATCCCAAGAATTTGAAGATCGAAATTTCCCCGGTCGATATGGTATGAAGTTGTAGCAATTTCAGTGTTCCAACAATTGAAGAATTGGAGTCTTTGTTCTTTCTTCCTTGATCTTGGTGCAGCCAGTTTCTTCTTCTTTATCAAAAGCAACGGAAGCAAGAGGAATTCAGTAGTTGAAGGGGGAGCCGAATGGGAGAAAGACCATCCGAACAAAGAAAACCCCCATCCCCTTTTATAGTGAGAAGCACGCCCAATTCTTCATTTAAATTTGAATCAAGCATTTTATTTGAGGGGCCCACAAGATTAATTTTAAATAATTGTTCGCAAGATTTCCTCCACCAATTTTGGTGTAATCCAATCAAGATTGATTGGCGAAACTTAATGAAATGGCTAATTGGGAAGAGTTTGACCCCAATATTTTATTAGTTAGGTTAAGCTATCCCTCTTCATATCTATTGACCAACCATCTTACCTTTTCTATAGATTCTCATTTAAGTTTAATTGCCATTTAATTGAGCCCCACTGTGCTGAATTTGTTAATTAATCTAGGATGTAATATGCCGATTTAATGGGGCTCAGCATGTAGCGAAGGATCTCATTCATTTATTGATGAACTGGATTAGTGGGCCCTTACACTAGGTCCCATCATGATGGGCCAAACATGTAGCCATCAAAACTTTGACGTCTCCTTCTCATTTTTTTTTGGGAGAAGTACCGATCAGCCCAGCTCAGAATTTACTAGCCACGAATTACAGGGGGAATGCATCCTGACCGTGAATTGATGTCAAATTTACGGGCAGGATGTGGTTTATAAGGGAGTAGAGGGCTAGTCGTAGGGGTGGCTGGAATTCAGAATTCTGCATTGTGTGCATTCGTACTTTTCACTTTTTTTCTTAATAAATAAATGCCCTAAGTCGGTGATTGTCATTGCAATTGGCAATAACATCACCGGCTTGCTTTGTTTCCGTGTGAGGGGAGGATTCACCTTCTATTTTTGCTACTTTCCATCCCTCCCACTTTTTCCCATAAGCATTGGATTTGTCTTAATGCTTTGAATAGTATTCCAAGATTTCTCGGTTCTGGGTTGTTTTTTTTCTCCTCCAATCAGACATCCTTCCTTGCATCATTGCATTGGTACCACTCTTTCCTTGGGTAGGAGCATTCTTTGGAGATCTAGGTACGAAGTTGCATATATATCCCTTTTTTGTGCTTTCTTGAGACAATCAAAGTTGTTGGTGGACTTCTCTTTATGTGTCGAGTAGAAAAAATCATATATTTAATCAATCAAAGTTGTTGGAGATCGGTTGTGTACTTGATGTTCACCACGAGTAGACCTCTTCATGTGACGGGCCAGGCTTTTATTCTTCATTAATGGAAATATGTTAGGCCCGAGCCCGAGCTTGGCCTGACCAACGGGCCTACAACTTGGGCTGAGCCCGGCCTTGATAAAAAGCCCGAAGCCCGACCTAATAAAAAAAATAGAATTTTTTCCTATTCAATAATCAATATAAATTAGAATTTATTTACATTAAAAAAAGAATATAAATTCAAAATTTATTTACATTAAAAAAAGAATATAAAGAAGGGAAAAAGGATGTGGAGAAGGGTTCGGCTGGAAAAATAAGGGAAAGAGGTGAAAAGAAGAGGGGTATTAGACTAGGGTTTTTAGGTTTAATTATAGGTCGGGCCGGACCGGGCTCAGGCCGGGCTATTTTGGCAAATCTCGAGCCCGGCTCGAATTTATTGCAGGCCGGGCATTTTTGGTCCAAGGTTAAGCCCGCGGGCCCATATACCTGTTCAAGCCCGTCGGGCCACCCGGCCCATTAACAGGTTTAACCACGAGGGTAGGTCCTTGCTTGCATCGGGACCATGACACCTAAACCCGTGGCTACTTGCACACCAGAAGAGAGAAGAAAAAAATCTCTATCTTGACAATTGATTGATTTGAAGTGGTTCATTCTAACACTCCTGAGAGCCACGCTTTCCACGAGGGTCGGTCTTTTCTTATATTAGGACCGTTATGTTGTATGTTAGACTGCTTTGTAATGAGAGGCGTTCTCTTTGACTATAATCTCTCTCCCTCAACCTTAATTGTGCTTTTAATGGGCTATAATAATCTACTTACCCTTCTCTTTTTTTTACTGGCCTAGGACACTCATAATATTTGCTTTAGCCATGGAGAAGAGATGCCTTGCCGAACCTGTGTCATGGGTTGGAGAACATCCGAACCTGAAATTTTAGCGATCCCGCCTTTGCTTTTCAGAAGGGAATTTTGCTTTGATTGTTTTCGAACCAATGACGGGCCCATTTTCTGAAACTCGGCCTGAGGATTCAAGCACTCCCACCGTTAATGTGCAAAGCGAACTCCAAACAATTCAAGAGGGTGCTATGTTTTTCAAGGAAGGGGATTCCCCAAGTACTCTTTGAGCACACAATGTGCCTATTTTGCGTTGTGACACCACTCATCATAACTCAGTGCATTCAATAGTTCCAACCAACGTTTTTGAACTACTGTTGACATGAACGGTCAGACCGTTCAGCCCGGGAACCGTCTAGCCAACCGGTTCTGTTTTACTCAAAACCCAGAATCTGATAAAAAACCGTTGAAAAAGTCAACAAAACAAACCATTGACCCGAGAGGTCGAACCGTCAACCCGTCGACCCATTCAACTGTTTTTGACCGTTTCTTTTTTTAATTTTTTTTTAATTTTGTTGTCAGCACAGCTTGTCCATTCAAACTGGATGGTCGGACCGTTGACCCAAAAACCGGTGCCCAAAACGGTTCCGTTTCTGGGTCATTTTTTAAAACGTTGGTCCCAAACCCAACAATTGCACAAAAGATTGTTGACAACCTAACTCGTTGGGGTTCTGACTTGAGTCCCTGTGGTGAGTCTCATTGGTTAAACAGTTTTTGGGATTGGGGTCATGTCATACTCTGGGAATATTGTACAAAGTTAGAGACAGCAGGGATTTATTCCTCTGTTTTGGCATCTACTTATGATTATGATAGACCCACTGGAATGTATCGTGCCTTATGTGAAACTTGGTGTAGGGACACTAATGAAGGGCATTTTGGTCAACCCACTTGGTGGTGGACACATGGACGTTGTCAGAAACACAACGCCCAACTCAACAAGACAGCTTGCTAGGTCAGCACATGGCAGTTTATAATAGGTACGTGGCCGAGCTGAGGTGAGATCGGCCTACCGACAACAACAACTCACTTGAAACCGTCCGGCACGCCATGTTCGATCTAGCACTATTATCGAAACTACAGGAACAGCTCGCCGAACCATGCGCCACGAGACCCGCGGGCGACTTGTAACTACCACGCGAATTTAGCAACTAATAGCCCAACGCTCCCTCGAACTGCGAAAACAGCTCCGCAGAAAACTCAAAGACGTTGATCAATGACACCTGAACACCTAGTAACTATAAAAAAGACCAAGGGACACTCTGAAAGGTATGGGCACTAGAGCTCTTGAACTCTCTCAAAGATTCTCATCAAATCCCTTCTCTGACTTAAGCATCGGAGTGTTCTCCTAGGTAAAATATACCCAGGCACCCTAACCTATCTCTCTTTACAGGATCTCTCAGCTCGGACTCCTAGCTTAGCATCACAGCTCGCCCCTGACAGGTTTGGACTCGGTTCCAGCCACATCATCAGAAACAAGGGAGTGAGCAAATTGTGCATCATCAGACACAAACACTTTTATCATAGAAGCAGGTGAGATTGGGATATCTTTGTGGGACTTGAAGCAAATCGCCGGACTTACCATCCAAAGAGTTGTGAGTATCTCTATAAAACCTATGCTCAATTGATGAAGGAGGCAGTGCTTAAGCGTTTAGGCAGCGCTACGAAGGCAAGTCAAGAGTTAGTGAAACGTAACAATGAAAAGGTGAACCAAGATGAATGGCTTGAGTTTTGGTTCATGACATTAGAAAAAATTCCCGAACCCTCTCTCGTCAAGAATTGAATCGCTTTTGGGTTCACAGCGTAACCAAGATCAGTCCAGCCTTCCCTTACCTTTGAGTGAGCTAGAGAATTGTAGACATCTGTGTAGAATGAAGAATGAGAAGACACCTTTTGAACGCTTAGCTATTGAGTATGATCCTATTATTGAAAGAGATGCATTCTTGGCTGCCTATTTATCTATATTGATATGTTGTTTTCTCCTTCCCTCGTGCAGCAAGCATTCGATCCGACCTACGATGTTTAAAGTGGCTTCGATGATGGCTTAAGGTGTTCGTTATAGTCTTGCCCTGCCCGTACTAGCTTTCATTTATCAAGGCCTTTCATCGACTTATCTTTCTTGTCAACGGTTAGGTCAATGTGTACATTTCTTTCCGACACATTTCTTATATGCGTAGGTTGGCTTGTATTTTAAGAAGGTCTATCACAGGTTTGACTCCCAGCAATCTGTTCCTATGATTACCCTCCATGGTACTGGCAATGCATTTATGCATTGAGAGCACCCTGATAAAGAAGTTTATCACATGGTTAGGACTTGTCGGGATTTTCACAAGCAATTGGACATCAACGTTCCTTCATTTGCAAATGGTAAGGAAATGCATGACATAAATCTTCCTCTTGAGGAGTTAGAGTTTTTGATTAGCACACATCCAAGCTTCCTATCATGGCAGAGAAATTCCATGGTGGAATCTGAATTGTATAGTCCACACCGATTTTCTCGCCAGTTTGGATTTTATCAGACAACACCTGGATCTCCCAACCATCAGCAAGTCAAGCTTGGTGCAGTTGAAGCTTATCATTGTTGGAGGTCTCTCTTAAGAATGGACACTAGGTCCAAGTTCACTGTGCCACCACGTCTTAGGGACCCTCAACATTCAACCATGATAAGCTATTTAGGTTGGTGGTATAGTGAGGTTTTTCCGGTTCTATGACAACTCAAAATGGAAGTTCTGGCTAGTAGTGAAACGAAATTCTACCATGTTGATCTCACTAGGGCACAAGAAAACAAGCTTGTCATGAGGAATGTTTGTGATAAAAAAAGTGAAGACAGCGGAAGAAGCAAGAGTGGATGATGCTTAATCAAGGATGAATGTTGTTCCACCTTCTGCCCCTTTGAAGCGCCAACAATTTGAGAAGGATGATCATGATGAATTAGAAGGTGAAGTACAATCGTTTGAATTCTTTAAGCGTCAATGACGAGCCAGCCATGAAGATGACTTTGCTTCCAAGAGCAATAAGTTAAACAAGACCTCATCATCGACACCCCCGGTAAAAGCCATTCGGAAGAAAATGCTGGCCACTAACCCTAAAGGGTTACAAAATTTACCTCCAGGAGGGACACATACCCCTATCTTGGTGGACTCTGAAGATTGTAGTTCATCTTCTTACAATAGCCGATTTGCACCTATAGGTTCACAAGGTACAATTTCCCTTTCTCTCTCTCCCTTTTTATTAATTGTTACTTGGTTATATCTATTTAATGTGTCTCTTTTTTTTTCTGTTGGCTTGTTTTGTAGGCGAGAGAGTTGCAAATCCAACGAAGGTGGTTCCACAAGCATCCGTTGGTAATCAACAAGTGGAGACAGGCATGGGGCATTATTCCTTTGCTTCTACGGATGATGAGGATGTCAACAAGATCATGCATTTTGCATTGGAATAATATTTGACCAACTTCATTCAGTCAATGCTCAAGGAGCCTCATGATATGATGAGGACTTGGGTTGACAAGAGGCTACCAGTAGTTTCTCAAGTCATGGAGAAACGATTTCATGTGAACCATTTGCCTTTTGAAAGGCGGATGGAAGTTTCCTTGAGGCACAATGATGATTACCTAGCCTACCAGCAAGCCATCGAAGACTTCTAGAATGGAATCGATCGCCAAAAGCATTGCATACCAATTAGTGATACAAGTTGAAATTCAAGCGAAGTTGAGTGATGTTGGTACCCAAGTAGAGACCCTCAAGAAGCGTCAATGTGAGCTGCTAGAAGAGTTGTCCCACTTGGAGGATGAATTAAAAGAGTTGGAATCCATCTTGCATGATTTGAAGAGTCTAGAGGCGAACTCCATTGCTGACTTATCTACAATTAAGTTGAGGGAATAGGAATTCAAAGCAATGACCATGATCCCTGCGGAGAAGCTTGAGACTTGCAGAGTTCTTCAAGAGGCACTTAACACGAACGCTTCAGACCTCAGAGCATTTGACTAGATTAACTTTGATTGCTTAAACTAGGCTGGGATAGTAGATTGAATCTTTGCAAACTTTTGTGCTAGGCATTTAAGAGATACCTTGATGTTTTATTAGTCTAACTTCTTTAGAATCATTCATGATGCTCTTGCAATGTAGGATCAATTTCTTTATCACTTTTTTCTCCTTTTTTTTGTGATTTAGCCATTCACAATTTATACTCGTGCGGGCTAGTTGTAATTCATAATAATTTTTTTATTTGATTTGGCCATTCATAGTTTATACTCATGCGGGCCAGGAGTAGCACATTAATGTTTCTTTTGTTTGATTTGGTCATTCATAATTTATACTCATGTGGGCTAGGAGTGGTACATAAATGTTTTTTTTTTTGTTTGATTTGACCATCCCACTTGGGGTCGAATTTTTTTCCAGAACGATGTGACAAGATGATTGGCCTACGGACTGCAAGTACTAAATCTCCCTTTCGGAATGAGCGAGGTTGGACTCTACTATTGAATGCTTGAGCCATTTAGGCTTGGTAGCATTCCAAGCGTTGTTGTGCCTTTAACCTCTTTTCATCCAAGGCGCTAAGTTTTGCAAGCCTAAGCCGTGCGTTCTCTCATTGTCTGTAAGCCCTTCTTGGATTGCTATGCGTATTGAGGGAATTTGTACCTCAAGTGGGAGCACCACCTCGACCCCATAAACTAGTAAGGGGTTGCCTGTGTAGCTGTACGGTAAGAAGTACGATAGGCCCATCGTGCTTCACCCATATGCTCATGCCAATCTCTTTTGCTTTTAGAAACCACTTCTCCAGTAATTTGCATAGGGTTTTATTAAAGGCTTCAACCAAGCCATTTACAACTGCATCGTATATACAGGAGCACATTTGTTTAATACCAAATTTCTCACAAAATTGGTCCATTAAATGGTTGCTAAATGGCTTTCAATTGTTAGTCACAAATGTACCACGAAACGCCATAGTGATAGATAATATAGTTCTTAATGAACTCCACAATTGTTTCCTTTTTGACTTCTTTGAGTGCTATGGCTTCTGCCCACTTTGAAAATTAATCAGCCCAGCAAGAATGTAAAGATGCCCCTTACATGACTTTGGGAGTGGACCAACGACATCTAACCCCCAAGCGTCAAAGGGCCAAGAAGCAATTGTGGGGTGCAAAGGCTCAGGTGGTTGTTGAATGAAGTCACTATGAAACTGGCATGCTTGGCAATGTTTTTCATATTCTATTGAGTCTTTTACCATGGTCGGCCAATAATACCCCATTCTCTTGATTCGATCATAAAGTTTTGGCCCAGATTGGTGATCTCTACAGATTCCTGCACGGGCGGCTTCTAGTGCAATTGGTGTCTCATCTTCACCCAAACATCTTAAAAGTAGATCATTAAAAGATCTTTGATACAACTTACCATTTAGGTAGATGAATCGAGCGGCTTGTCTCCGTACCTCTATTCGAAGTTTTGGATTTTCAGGAAGCTTTCCGTCTTGTAGGTAATCAATCATATGCTGCCTCTAATCCTTACCTTCACTAGGAGACCACTGAGATGGCATTGCTCTCATTTTCTTCTTCATCGGTGGTAACCGGCGGTATGACCCAACTATTGCAAATGGGCATAGATACTGAGTCTCTTTCGGATAATAAGAGTGTTATAGCAAGGTTAGCTAGAGCGTTTGCTTGTTTGTTCTCACTTATGGGTTTATGCTCAATGTTTATGTAATCGAAGTGTTTCATGAGCTTAGTCGCATAGTGAAAGTATGGGACTAGGTCCAACTTATGCACATCGTATTCCCCTAAGAGTTGATTTATGACCATTTTGAATCTCCATACACAACCATGTGTCGGATTTCCATATCTAGAACCATCTCTAACCCAATAATTAGGGCCTGGTATTTTGGTACATTGTTTGAACATAAACATGTCAACGTGAAAGAGAAAGGCAATACCTCCCGTTGTGGGGAGACAAACACCATGCCTGCTCTAGCACCATCCTTTCGAGTAGCACTATCAAAGAACAACTCCCAAGGTAATGGAAGCTCAACGGAGAAGACTTCTTCATCTGGGAGGTCTTTAGGTAATTCCTAATTTGCTGGGATGCAGTGATCAGCTAGAAAATCAGCCAACACTTGACCCTTAATCGACTTTTGTGGGATGTATTCAATTTCAAACTCAAACAATAACAAAGCCCACTTGGCTAGCCTACCAGAAAGTTCTGGCTTAGACATGATGTATTTAAGCAGGTCAGCTCATGAGATCAGGTGGATTGTATGTGCTAGCATGTAATGGCGCAACTTTTTGTTGCAAAGATCAGAGCGAGACATGTCTTTTCAATTGGGGAATAATTTAGTTCTGCCCCCACTAATGTTTGACTTAAATAAGACAAAGCATTTTCCTTGCCTTATTCATTTACTTGAGCGAGTAAAGCACCTAATGATTGCTCTTGGGCGGCGATGTAGAGAATTAGATGTCACCTTGGCATTAGGGCTGCCAACACTGGAGGCTTGAGGAGATAATTTTTTATGCTTTTGAGAGCTTTCTCATGCCTCATCCTAGACAAAAGGCACTCTCTTCTTCATTAGTCTATTGAATGGAATGCATCTCCCAACCAAGTTAGAAATAAACCACCGAATGTTGGTGAGGTGACCTTGAAGACTTTTAAGTTCCTGTAGGTTCCTAGGTTTAGGCATGTTTTGAATGACATCAATTTTAGATTGATCAATTTCAATGCTGCGATATCATACGATGAATCCAAGAAACTTCCTAGATGTCACTCTAAAAGCGCACTTTAGGGGATTCATCTTTAGCTAATACCGCCTTAACCTACTAAAAGATCTTGTGTAAGTCACTTAAGTGGTCAGCTCTTTTCCTTGACTTCATGACCAAATCATCAACATAACACTCCACAATGTTGTGCAGCAGGTCACCAAAAATATTTTGCATGGAATTTTGGTAAGTTGCGCCGACATTTTTCTGCCCAAAGAGCATGACTTTGTAACCATAAATCCTCTTAGGGGTACGAAATGCAATGAGTTCTTCATCTTCAGGAGCCATCCGAATTTGGTTGTACCCCGATGAGCCATCCATAAAGGACAATGCTTCATACCCAGTGGTGGCATCAACCATCAACTCAATAATAGGTAAAGGAAAATCGTCCTTTGGACAAGCATTGTTAAGGTTCCGAAAATCGACAAAAAACTCTTATTTCCATTTTTCTTCCTTACCGGAACAATATTGGATATCGACGTAGGATATTTTATTTCCCGAATAAATCCAACCTTAATGATTTTATTAACCTCAACTTCAATAAGTGACAAATTTGGGACGGAACCGGCATTGTGCTTGTTTTACTAGATGAGCGCCGCGCTTAACCAAGAGGTGATGGACTACTACCTTGGGGTCTAGCCCCGACATCTCTTTATAAGTCCAGATGTACACATCTTTGAACTCTTTTAAGTAGCTCAAAGTATTGAGACTCCTCTTTGGGGCTTAAGAGTGCGCTAACGTAAATAGGTTGAGGGTTCTCTTCTTGTCCAAGATTTAACTCTTTCAACTCATCCACAGTCGCCTGCCCCCCTTCCTCATAGGCGGGCGGTGCTTGTTCGATTTCAGAATTAGAGGACAAGGAGTCATCATCTGTAAGTTATTTCACTGTCACATGGTTGAAACAGTCATTTTCTTCCTCTTTGGATTGCTCTTCTTCTCCACGAGAAGTTGAGGCTTAATTTGTGAGTATCACTATTCGTCCCTTAACTGTTAGGGTATTACCAAGGGTTATTTCCAATGATGCCTAACGCTTCATGCGTGAAGGGATAAAACTATGAGGTTTATCTCTCCCTTTTGCTACCTTTAGATCATTCATCTTCCTTGGTTTTTTTCTTGATGCCCCCAATCGTTTAAATACTGAGGTACGGGGGTTCGGTGTTCCAATTCTATTAAATGTTGATACATCAACAATAGTGTGATGAGTTTTGGCTTTCTTTTGCAAAAACTTTTTTGGCATGAATCCTAACCCAATTCCCATTTGAGGTATGGTGTGTCTATTTTCAAGCAATTTACATTGGGTCTTTGTTAATGGTGTCACACGCTCATCGATAACTTCACCCATTTTCTTTGGTTCCCCTTTTCCATATCCAGCATTCTCAAAAAGTTTACATACTTTAGGATCGAACCATTCCTTTGGACGCTTATTGACATGGGTTGATTTGCTTTTGCCTCGTGATGGTGCTATCCCCGTTGCAAACCTCCTAGGAGGTGAATTGTTGGTTCTAGGGTTCTCTAATGCTGGCATTGGGAGGACCAAGGCATCTTTTAAGACCTCTAAATCTTTCTCCAAAATTACAGAACCAATACTCTTATGAGCAATTGCAACTGGAGGTTGTCCCTCTTTTCTACGAGATTTTGGTACATAACGAAGTATCAGAGTTACCTTTTCTAGGGCACCACTAGATTTTTCTCCTTTTTCCTCAACCACTAGTGTAGGAAAGATCTTTAGGAATGGCTGTTGTGAGTCAATAACTTCAGGACTCATGACTTTACTAGACGAGGGAACAGAGACTGGTAATGCTTCTAAATTTACCTTGGTTTTTTAATAGAACTTGGCATCTATGAAGTATGATTCGGCACTTGTGAATGGGTTATCTTCTGCAATGACACACTTCTGGATGCCATCCTGGTAGTACTTAAAGCATTGATGCAATGTAGAAGGAATCATCCTAGTCTCATGCAACCAAGGGCGTTCGAGAAGTAAGTGGTATGAGGTTCTAGTATCAATGATATGAAAAAGCACTGGTGTCAAGTCTCCAATGGTGATTTTACGGCGGATCATGCCAATAATCCGTTGTCTTCCTTGATTAAAACCTTGAATCATCAGCCTGCTCTTGGTTAGCTCATCTTGAGAGATGCCTATCTCTTTTATTATTTGGATTGGCATGATATTAACAACTAATCCACAATTAAGGAGTATCTATCGTATCTTTTGATCTTGAACATACCCTGTGACGTACAAGGGTTTATTATGAGGATGAGACTAAAGGGATGGGAGATCCATCATATGGATGGCCGAACACTGCACGAATGTTGGACGAAATTTCAAAAATTTCTTTACTCCTATTTGAGAATCATATTTCCAATTTAAAAAACTGCATTTTCAAGTTTCATTCTTATAACCAAACCGGACAAATCTGAAACCAAGATTAGGGAGAAGTATACCTGATACGGAATCCATGCAAAAATGCTCCTCTCAACGCAGGTGTTCATGCCTAAAGAGTGTACCAAATCTTCCCTCCACTGAAGATGACATAGCTTAGGATGAGGCAAGATCAGCAGATAGTTCTTCACCAAGAACTTGTGATTCTTCAACAAGAATTGAATGGGGTAGTGATTACAGCTTCAGAATTATTTCTTCTAGCAAGAAACAATATCAAGATCCAATCTTGATAATTTCCAAGAAATGGAGATTGAACAAGGTAGGGTGGCAAGAGCAGGGAGAAAAAGAACTGAAGGCAGAAATAGTCCAACTGAGTTGTCTTCTGTGTTGTGTGTCTTTTTTTAGATCCGCCCTGCTCTCTATTTATAGCCTTAAAGAGATGACCTCCTAATCTGATTAGGAGTCTCTTGATCCAAATCTTTATTTGGATATGAACTCTTTAAGTGATAAGGATAATCCCTTATCTTACCTGCAGATAAAGATTAGCTATTCCTAATCAAATTAGAAGTTCCTTGATTCAAATCTCTATTTGGATCTGGACTCTTTTAAGTGGATAAGATTTAACCTCTTATCCTTATCTGTTGATCCATACCCAGATTCACCCCTATTTAATTAATCCAATTAACCCAGTTCGAAATGGGCTTTAGGACCATTAAGCTTCCAGGCTCACTTCCTTTTAATGCTAACTAGCTTGGCTCTCTTTGTATGGCATGGGACCATATCATTGATCTACACATTAGCCACATGGGTTCAACCTAGCCTCTGTTACAAGGCCTGGCCGAATTCACTACTGAATACAGTGAACCCTTGAGTCCATCACTATGGGCTCTTAATGGACCCAACGTTTATACTAAATGGTCCTTGGGTCCAACCATCTTATGAAGGCCCAAGGATTGTGGACAGATGCAAGATTAGCCCATTAGGTATAATCCTCAATGGTCTTACACTTAACCTCTCAGCCCTTAATGATCAAACATCGCCCGACAAGAGAGGACCTCTCCCTTGGCTACAAGGTACAATGCTGCACTCTCTACTCACATTGATACTAGGAATTAAAACCTTTTTGCAAATAATTTGAAACCAGAATATATAAGTATATCTCTATATAAATATATTTTGCAAAATCAAATTTCAAACACATTTGAAATTCACTGTCGATAGTTTAGGTTTCCATAAGAGAGAGTGCATTTCCCTAATCATTCACTTTGTCTAACAAAGGGGCTGATCCTGTCACTATGATCACCCACTCAGATGAATTCTCGAACTGTCCCAACATACCTAGGTTTTGACTCCCGCTATGGATCTCACTAATTGGTATATCAAAGATAGCCCAATTTGACACTTAGTGCAGTACCATAATCGAGTGTAGGGGTCAGGTATAACATTCCAGTTTTTCCCATCTATCTCCAAGGTACAGGGCAATACTGGAATTTGGTCCGGTTCAGGGTTTCAAGTAAACCCACACTGCATGTACCTCAGGTCTCACCCTAGCAGCTGAGACAACCTACCCCAACCAACTTGGCGGCACATCAGTGTCAGCCTTGGCAGGATAAATCTCCCCAGATCTATCCAATGGCTGTAAAAATTCTAAACTAACACGAGTCTCACATGTGTCTAATTTAAGGGTATAACAAAGAAACACACCACAATAACATGAATCAAATATTTACTTTACTTTATTCATTTACAATAAATGTCATAATGTACATTTTTCTAATTGGAGCTAAGGGCATACCGTGTCTAACAGGGACCCCGGTTATAAATCTTCACCCGAAAAGGTAGTGGTGGCCATGCACAAGGCAAGTTCCCTTTGAATGGTGATCCTCTCCTTGTACTCATTAGGATTTGTAAGAACATAACTAAGAGCACGTCGAACCCTTCTAGCAATTGTAGTTATATATACAGACTAAATTGTGTTGGAATTTCATTAAGTTGGTTAAGGACTTCATCAATATCCATAATTTTTCCATCTTTACTTGATCCTAGTTTTGGTGATTCATCCTCTTTTGGGGATACATCTTCCGCATGCATGGTGTAACATCTTACCATATGCACCTCCGCACATTCTCTGGAAAAGAAGTTTGCTAGAATATACTCTCATAGAGTGATTGGGAAGCGGGGTGTCTATTATAAGTTTTTCCTTGTTAGCTCGCATGTTGACTGAGCAAAAATACTTTTCTCCCTCACTTTCTTGCTCTTGGGTGGTATATGTGATTGAACCCTTCTAACTTGCTTAGGTTGCTCACAAGGTAGGTTAGGTAGACATGTAACACGATGCTTCCATCAAGTAACAATAGTCCAACCCTCATCATCTAAAAGTGATATGATAGAACGGGGTGAAGGAATTTCCTCCAAACTAAGATCTTGCACTTGTATTTAGCTTAGTAGTGCCCCTGATGTAGGATCACATACAATGGGGTTAAAAGTACCAAACACTATTTCGTATGGCGGTACGACTTATGACTGGTGAGTTTCTAGGGGGGACTTAGTATTAAGGGACCTAAATGTGACAGTTGTCATGTTGGTAGCTACTGTATCCTCATTTATATCTAACTTAATCATCCCTAATTTAGTCAACCACATTATTTTGTCTTTGAGAACAAAACACTTTCCGACTGGGTGACTGATTTTCCGATGGTAGCGGCAATACTTGGGGTGGTCAGTCTGCCCTTCTTCTTCTGGGCACTTGCAGTCAGGTAACTTTATTAATTTATGGGCTAGAAAAGCATCTAGCATCCCTAGCACATCGGATTCTGGAATGGGTACACCTTTGCATCTAACTCCTTAAGAGTGAGCTTTGGTTTTTCCATTTCTTGGCGAGCGATTGACTTTGTCTCTTCCATTCCCCTTTTGCTCCCAGAAACCCTAAGAGGGGCTGTTGAATTTGTTAGAACTTCCTTTAGTTTAGATGCCTTTACCTCCCTTTTTCCATCTTTCTTCTTTTTCTCCTTTCGAAAGTCTTATGATCATTGCTCTCCAAAAGTGGCTAAGCTAAGCTCCATGTCATGGGCACGGGTAGCTAGTTCTTTGAACATCTAGGGTTTTATTCCCCTCAGGATGTAATGTAATCCTCAATGCATACCCCTAATACAGGTATCTATGGTGTACCAATTGAATGCGTTCCCTCGTGGGGATCGCACAAACTATTTTACCATCAAATCGCCATAGGTTTCAGCATTATTACATGTCTCCACAAAGTGTGCAATGTGTTTCCTAGGGTTACCTTTCTTGTTGAAATGTTGAAACTTCGGGGGTTGGTACCTTAATGGCATAGGCACATGATCAATGCGCTTAGTGTATGGCTTAGTATACACTGAGAATGACTGTGGAACAGCCCCATACTGAGCACGTATTGTATCAGCTATCATGTTTTGGAGTTGCTGTATTGAGAGGGAGGTGACCAAGGCTTGTTGGGCATCTCGTATGTTAGTACACTCCGACAACTCCTCTCGAGGAGGGTCTACTTGCGGGGTGAATGATAACTCTGTATTTTGATGCCTTAAGGGCATCAATTCAGGGGTATTTTTGACCTTAGAGAAGTTAAATTGTGTCATTTTCCCAGTTAATTTCAATGTTGTGACCTCTGAGGGTCACTATGCAAATTCTATGCAAAACTGAGAAGTTTTCATTGCTGAAATGCAGATTTTGGGAAGTTGGTGTGAAGTCCAGTTGAGAGAAGGGTGTTTTTGTGAAAATCTGAAAGCAGGAGGGTGCCTCCTATCTGCTAGACTCAGTTTCGCGCCCCTCCTACTATATTAGCATGCTCCCCTTGCCATAGAAAACCCTAGGGCGCCTTTTAACCCATTCTTTTCACTCTTAACAAACCCTAGCCACCCATAACTACTAAATCCTCACCTTCCATCCCTTCTAATCTCTACCATCCATTTTAGGGCACTTTCTTTTTAGCATTCTAACCCTAGGAGCCACTTAACTTCTAATCCTCATCATTCAGCTCCCCGCCATTAAATCTAAGCCATTCCCACCATCTAATATCTTAACCATTCAATCACTTATTCTTTTAATCTTAACCCTTCAACCCTAGATGTTCTACTCTACACCCTCTATTTCTGGGTGCCCAAATCTCAGCCCTACATAATATTGGGTGCCTTTTCCTTTTATTTTCAGCCATAGAATCACCCTAAAACCATCTTATCCATCCATTAGAAACCCTAGGGCACCCATATTTTTGCTAAAACCCAGCTGCTGCCCCCCTTTCTCTCTAATTCTAGTTATATCCACCATTCTCTATAAAAAGGACCCCAGGGGCCCTGGAAAAGGGGTTGGTCAATTCACCCAGTTAACAAGGCTAAGGTTTATTGGGGAGTTCAAGGGTTGTAGAAGGGGGGACGCCTAAATCTTGTCAAGAGGGGTTCTTGCAAGTTATTCAACCAATCTGTAACTACCACCACTGAATCTGATCAACCATTCTTTTCTTTTGTTTATTTTATTTTCTGTTATGTTTATTTCTGAAATCTTTTAGATTTAATTCTTTTTTGTTTCTCTGTTTTGCAGATTTGAATTCATTCGGTTCAAGCTAAGGTGTCTCGAGGGGTTAGAGGGTTGTAGAAAGGACGGACACCCGGTTCTTGTGGAGGGGTTTCTGCAAGTTGTTTGGCCGATCTACAACTACCGCCACCGGATCTGGATTCTGGATCATTTTTTTATTTATTTATTTTATTTCCTTTTTTGATTCCCATACTTTATTAAATTCTGATTTTTATTTATTATCTTGTTTAAATTCGAAACATTTAATTTCAGAAATAATAGATTTTATTTTCATATTTTTGCCATTCCCGATTACATTCTCTTGTTCGGATCTAAGTATATATTAAATTTTCACTTGCTTCCCTGTGGATACAACCCGTTCTCACCCATTTACTACGTTAGTAGTTGTTTGAGAAACAAAAAAAAAATTATAAATAATTAAACTGGTGTTCCGAAGTGGTTAACGACACGCTTCCGGACACACTAGTGAACCCTGGTGGGTGTGAAGGCCCTAGCTGGATGTCGTTGTCTGCATTTGTTCCATCCAATTCATGAGAGAAACAATCTAAAAGTCCTTATCTTCCATTGTCTTTGTTAACTTAGCGATGGCTGCAGCCATCTCAGCGAGTTGTTCTTCCACCGTAGTAGCTCCCGTCATCATGATAGGTGCTACTAAAGTGTAGGAGCAAGTCTGCATGTAATCAAACCCTCTAGTCTTAGGAGAGTTAGGACAGGAGCCAGACCTTGACCCGATACTCGATTCCGCGTCCGGTAGGGGTATTCCTCCACTTGGGTACTCAAGCAGATTTTTTATGATGATCACTTTCATCGAGACTACCCCCTTCATATTAACGTCCCTTGCTGTTGCCAACCTTGAAGGTCCCTTTTTGGCATTTTGGAATTTTGAAGGGACCCCTTGAGTTCCATAGAAGGCAAGAGGTGCAACCAGTTGGGAATCCTCAGACCTTGTCATAAGGCAGATGGTCGGCCTCTCGTAATTGGAGGATAAAAATGCACTTGATCTGGATGAGCTAGAGCTATATGTGGTGTTTTTCTTGTTCCCGGTGACACTTGAAACGGTTTTCTTTGGAGCCATGCGTCCAAACCGTTTGTCAAAAACAAACTTGATGTGTTTACTTGAAAGACGAGAGGAAAGAGAGGTCCCACCAAGTGTGCTAGAAATTTGTCAACAAAAATTTTGTGCGTAAATTTGGAACACAAAGAAAATGTGGACAATTTCAAAGAAATTTAATTTTTTTGCATAAATGTAAGCGGGATACAAACTCTTTTTTTCTTGACAAAGAAAACCCTATGATTCTCTTGTTTTGGACAAAATCCGAAACCACAACTAGAACTTGCAATTATGAGGAGCAAATAACGCCCAACCATGTGTGAAAGAAAATTTCCTCATGCTCAATCAATGATTAGAACGTGAACAACTGAAAGCAATATCCTCGCTTGCAAAATTGGCAGAAGCCTTTTGGATCGCAAGAATTTGAAAAATTGAAATTTCTCCGGTCCATGTGGTCTGAAGTTGCAGCAATTTTGATGCTCCGACAGTTGAAGAGTTGGAGTCTTTGTTCTTTCTTCCTTGATCTTGGTGCATCCCCGCCCAATTCTTCATTCAGATCTGAATCAAGCATTTAATTTGGGGGACCCACAAGATTAGCTTTAAATAGTTGTTGGCAAGATTTCCTCCACGAATATTGGTGTAATCCGATCAAGATTGATTGGCAAAACTTGCTGAAATGGCTAATTGGGAAGAGTTTGACCCCAAGATTTTATTAATTCGGTTAAGCTATCCCTCTTCATATCTATTGGCCAGCCATCTTACCTTTTCTATAGATTCTCATTTAAGTTTGATTGCCATTTAATTGGGCCCCACTATGCTGAATTTGTTAATTAATCTTGTAGGATGTAGTATGCCGATTTAATGGGGCTCAGCATGTAGTGAAGGATCTCATTCATTTATTGATGAATTGGATTAGTGGGCCCTTACACTAGGTCCCATCATGATGGGCTAAACATGCACGCCATCAAGACTTTGACATTTCCTTCTCATTTTTTTTAATAAATAAATAAATATATATATATATATATATATAACATAATTATACATTATTTATTGATAAAATGTGTATTTGTACATATATATACATACACACATAGGTAAAAATGGTTTGGTCTCTGGGTTGGTTTTTAAAACATCAATAGGCATTATTGGAGTATTACTTTAAATTTAGCTATGAACAAGATGCATATTTGGATGAAATTAGAAAGGCCCAAGAAATTTGTGTTGACTTGGTTACTCAGTATCAATCAAAGTTTAGTGGTGGTAGCTATGAGTTTAAATCTTCAATGGCTACGACTTCTCAATTAGGGATTGTTGGTCTTGATAAAATGAATTGCATGTGGAATTATGACTTGTATATGGCTTCGAAGAGTAATATTGCATATGTCAAGTCCAAGTTAGATCAATATTTGGAGGAACTTGTTATATTTAGAACGGTTGATTTTAACATATTGAAGTGGTGGAAGATAACAGGGATTAGGCATCCTACTTTGCAATTGACTGCTAGAGATTTCTTGGTTAATCCATGGGTATTGTGGCTTCAGAATTTGCTTTTAGTACTAGTGAAAGATTTGTTAGCCCACATTGTAGTAGACTTCATCCAGATGCATTGGAGGAATTAATGTGTGCACAAGATTGGTTATGGGCTGAAATACAAGGTATTTAAGTATTTTAGTATGATTATTTAGGAAATTTATATATTTTATAGAATGCATGGCTAATTAACATGAATTGTTTTTTTATTAGATACTTGTTCCACCACTTATTTAGGATGTTACACTTTTTTCGAAGATATAGATATAGATGACGTAGATCAAAATTTATTTGTTTTCTATGCTATCTTTATTTTTTTGTCACCTCTCTTTAAGTATACTAAATTTAATTAATAATGACTAAATTAAATTTTTGGTTTTTTATAATATTGTAGCTCAAAGAATCATGTTGCCACAATGCTTTGAGTTGAAGGGTAGTTTTTGAATAAAGGAATATTGAATGGAGATGTTAGGCACTTGAGCTCACTTTGATTTTACTAGTTTTTTATGGAATATAAATTAGATTGTTATGCTCTTATATTTTTCTTGAGACTTTTGACTAAATGTGTTTATTTCTTAATTAGTTTCTCATGGATTAATTGTTTTTTTTTACATTTAAATATTTTTTTGTCACATTTAAATAATTTTTTTGACATTTACAAAGAAAATCATGTATAATGAGTATCAAGTTTATAAACATTTAGGCGAATATGTATGAGTCGAAACATAATGGGTTGAGTGAGTTCTTCTTAACGAGTATCAAGTTTGCTGCATTAAACTGATCAAATGAGTCATTAACCAAGTTAACTATCTTTTTGTAACATAACAGATTGGAAGAGAAAGCAACCAATTTAAGAAATGTACTTACAAGTTTGTTCCCTCCCTGTTGCTCTGAATTCTTGGACAATGTTAGGCTATTAAGGTGGTATGAGGTTTGCATCACCCAAATAGATTCCTGATAATCCTTCCAAAACATGTTCTTCTTCCATGGAGTATATAATCAATCAATCCAACTTCAACTTCAAACATTAAGGAGCTCACAACATCCTTAACATCTTATTTAGTAAAAGACAAGGCAATACATCATTCAATTCAGCCATTTCAACAGTTATCAAATAGCCACTTAATTATTAAGAATACTATGTGACCCTAATAGGTTCTTGACTGTTCTTTCAACACTTACGCTCCTTCCATAGAGCATTCAATCATGCCCTGTAAAATTTGGTACATTCAAGGTTCCAAAACAATCAGATGCCTCGATAAAGTTTGTTCGTTTATGTCATTGTAATACCGATTTTATGTGTAAGATCATACATATTTTGCTCAATGTGTTGGCGGGGATGCCGGGGAGTGGTGCCCCCGTAGGGATGGGGATAGCCTTGTCCCCACCCCGTTGCCATTCCTGCAGCTTCATCTGATGCGAAGGGGAAATATAACATAGGGAAGAAAAGGGTAGGAAGAAATCGCCAGTGGTTAGTGACGTTGGTAGAGGAAAAAGGGAAAGATAAGAAGGGGGTAATAGATGAGGAAAATGCTTCGGTTGAGGTAGGGGAAGTGGTGCCTTTGAAAGCATAAAAGGATGAAAAGAAGGGTAAGAGGCAGTCCTTAAAGAGTAGTGAGGAAAGGGATGCTGCGGGTGAGACCCCAACTAAGAGAAGGCAAGCCCATGTTAAGCCAACATAGGGGGTCATCCCCCCAACAAAGGAGGAGGCCAAGACGAAAGGCATGACAAAGGCCAAGAGGTCTCCGTTCAAACCGGCCAAGGAGCAGCCTAGTGTTACGGGCGATATTATTCTTGAGCAACATGTTATTTCCCCTATTGAAAAGGAGAAAATCTATGAAGAGGCCAGGGTTTAGCTAATGAGTGATAAGGGTAAAGAAAAGGGTGTCCCTCAACATTACAACAATGAAAGAAAGCACCCACGTCAAAGCGATGTACATTAGAGGTATTGTCTTGTATAGATAGAGTTATAGTTATTTAATTTGCTATGATGATTATAGTCTTTCACTATTTTGCTATTGCATTTCAAGAAACAAAGACTGAAGAGTCCATAGAGGAGGGGGAATATTGGCATGTCTTTCTAAGAATGTGGCCAAGGAGAGTGGTGAAGGGATGAGAGATCCATCATATGGATGGCCGAACCTTATAGGAAGGTAGGGCAAAATTTCAAAAATTTCTCTCTCTCCCATATGGGAATCGCATTCCCTGTTTTAGAAAATCTGCATTTTCAAGGATCAATCTTGAACGAAAAACCGAACCAGATCTGAAACCAAAAGGTAGGAGAGAGAGGTACCTGATACGAAAAAATAATATCTCCCAATGAAGGTGTTCACACCAAAGGAAAACTCCAAAGACTGCTCCCACTGAATATGACACAGCGTAGGGTGGAGTAGAATCAACAGGTTCTTCACAAGAACCGAATCCTTCAGCAAAAATTCGATGGAGGGTATGTGAACACAACTTCAGATCAGTTTTTCTCCAAAAACTAATATCAAGAACTCTTCTTAATCGTTTCTACAGTGGAGATCGAACTGGCAATGGCGGCAGCGGGAGGAGGGTGAAAGAGCAGAAGATGGTGCAACCTTACTGTAGTTGTCTTCTCTCTTTCTGTGATCTGAGATCTATTGTGATGAGATGAATGGAGGTTTGCCCTCCTCCTCCTTTTATAGCCTTCAAGAGAGCTCCTAATCTCGTTAGGAGTTTCCTAATCCAAATCTGTATTTGGATCAGGACTTCTATTTAAGAGATAGGGATGACTCCCTATCCTATCTGCTGATCCAAATCCCAGATCCGCCCCCTTCTTTAACTAATCAAATTAGACCAGTTCGAATTGGGCTTTAGGCCCATTAAGTCTATGTACTCACTAACCTTCCAAACTGCTGCCCAGTTGGGTTTCCTTGGACGGCGTGGGACCCAAATATTGATCTACACATCAACCACATGGGTTCAGCCTAGCCTCTGTTACAAGGCCTGGC
>NW_010729224.1:586443-615349 GCF_000365185.1 Nelumbo nucifera | reverse complement strand
TTTCTCTCTTTACTCCCCATACACAGTACTAACTTAAGCATCGGAGTATTCCCACCGGGCAAACCCCCGGGAATCCTTCCTTTCATCTTCTTAGGTGCCGCTCGTTGCCAACAAGGAGTCAGTCATCCGCCAGTTAGGAGTGCCCGGATCGTGCCACATCAATAATATTTTATATATATTAATAAATTTTTATTATGTATATTTTTATAATATATATTGTAAAAACAAAAAATTAAAAAATTGACGAACCAAACTGGCGATTAACCGAATTGGTCAACCAATTAACCGACTAGTTTTGGTTCAGTTCCGGTTACCGGTTTTCAAAAAACCAATACTACTGGTTTAGTTCAAGAAAATGCCCCATGATTCGATTAACCGAACCGTGAGAACCCTCGTGTCATGTGGCCAATATTAGTTCTAAATTTGGACATTCTAGCTTTACCTAGGAGTGTCAATGGATTGATTTTAGGTTGGACCCATCCAAATCAAAATCAATTTAGATGGATTGAACGGACCAATAAGACACATTGAATTTGACCGTCCAGCCTTAACTGTCCAAAGTATTTTATTGGATTGGATTGTACCTGCGTTCATCCATACTGGATTTATATTGGATTGGACAGATTGAACCAATATTTGGTCCATTGATAGCTTTAGGGATGGAAACGGGATAGGATCAGATTCGAATTAGGGTATATCTGAATCTAGTTCGATACTATGAACACCAGATCCAATCGGATCTCACAAACAATGATTTGAATAATTTGAATTTGAATCCGATGAGGAAGTCGGATATTTGGATCTGATTTGATCCGATTTAATTTTGTAAAAGAATTAATAAATTATTGAAAGAAAAATAAAAAATAACAATTTAAATAAATAAAAACAAAAAAAATGAGTATCTTTTCAACTATATATAGATTGGGTCCTCTTGGATCGGATAGGGTGTGATCCGATTTCTGATCGGATCCTATTATCCGACCCGATTTGATCCAAAGATCTGAAATGGGGATATATGAATCCGACAAAGTAGGATTGGACTTCAGATCAGATCGGATTAGATCATGATCCGATCCATTTGCACTCTTAAGAATATAGGTGTCAATGAATCGGGTTTGGATTAGAATAAATCTAAATTAAAACCAATTTGAACATATTGGACGATCTAGACATTGAATTGGACTAGTCCGAATGGTCCAAAGTATTCATTTGGATGGAATTATGATTACTGGAACACAATCTTGAACATTTAAGATATGTTTTGTTTGAAAGAAACTCAAAATATTGGTATTTTGTCCATTTATTTCTTTCAACTCATTTTTTAGGTTTTACATGGTGTTTGGTTTTGTGGCCATTCATTTTTTAGCTCATTGCCATGTAGGCATTTATTCCAAAATGTTATTTGGTAAAACTATTTATTAAATAAATGTTTTCTTAGTTTTTGTGAGAATCAACCATTGGAATTAATACCATTTTTAATATTTTCCAACACCTAATCATTTATTTACTACTGAGCTTATGTGGCACCTAATGGAGTCTAATGGCTCTAGCCGTCAAACAATACTAAATAAACGTTTATAAACCAATTTATAGTTTTCAAGATAAATCCAATACAAAACATTTATTAAATAAACGACCACAGTACTAAACAACTTATTAAATAAGCATTTACTAATAAGCTGGCTTCATTAAAGAGGAATGATAATCAAATAGCCCAATTATTCTCACCCACTAATGGATTTGTTATGGGTGTTTTCAAAAAAAGAAAACGAAAAAACAGAAATGAATTAGAACAAGTTGAAAAACCAGTTCCCGGTCCGTTTTGTTAACCATCTGGTCTGGTTCCAAACCATTTTATTTAGTCTCTACTTTGAAAGTGGACTGTAATATTGAAAATTTGCATTTGAACTCGATTGAATTTGAAGACCTCATATTCAATACTTCGAATTTGAATCCTAATATACTCATATTGGGTTCGGATTTAGTCCGATTTTAAAAGAATAAAAGGTTAATTATTTTTCAACATTCATATATAATAAACATAATGTAAATATAACATACTAAATTTATTATATATATAAATTCATATATAATATTATATATATAACATACCAATCGTTGACTAAATCGGTCGAACCATTTAGACCGTCACTTAGCCAGGATTCCAAGTCCAGTTCAGGCAAGACTCGTCAGACAGTAAAAAACTGTTGGACTTGGTGACCGAATCGCAAGTTGCACAATCAATGCATGCAAAACTTTCGGAAGCCATAGCTTTGCACTTCAATGTCCAATTGAGGTGATTTTTTTTTTAAATTTGGGTAACTTTTCAAGATTTGTGTCCCAAGGGCCATAGGCACCTTACCCCACTATTTTTGCAAAAAAAACTGTTTTCTGGTCTCAAATTATAATTTTTATTATTTTTTTATAAATAAAAAAATTGAAAATTGAATTAAAAACATAAATTAAATATAAAATAATACACGTAACATATCTAAAACATATTTATGCATTATTTATTATTAATATATATATATATATATATATATATATATAGACGTGAACGGTTCAACCCGGCCAATCGAACTGATGACCCACGACCCGGAGGCAAAAACAGTTCAGCCTCCGGGACGGTTTTTAAAACATTGCCAAATACTCATAAATACTTGTTACGATAATCACTTATTTATCCGGATAATCACTCTCAAACAGGGGCTTTGCAAGTTAGCATCCCTTTGAGCTTGAGCCACTGAGGGTTTGGTTGGCCTAAATTCCTAACGCCTCTTCCCACTTCCCAGTTCTCAAATCTGTTGTACTGGAGGCTGTAGCCTGTAGGAGTGGTGGCCCACCAACGCAAGTTGTCCAAAGACCAAAATCATTCTCATCTGACCATTGATTTAGAAAATTGTGTTGCGGGAGTGAAGACACATGTACTCCATGCAAGGACCCTGAAAAAGTATCAGTGAGTAGGGGAGTAGGGATTCTCCCCCCTACGTAATCTCAAATCTAAACCATCCAATTCCGATGGAGGGAATTAATCAGAGGACGCATAAGTACTGGCACGTGAGTTACATATTCTCATATTCTCCCTGCCGCAGCTACTCAGTACTCGTCACGACCATCACAACCATCGTAAGAATAAGATAACGCCATTCACATTCACATTCACCCACATATAACGAGTTCGGATCTGTTACTCACACCGACCTCACATGCACATCCCGCCATGCATCGGGAACAATGCAAGGTGAGATGTACAGGTGAGGCCGGTATGAGGCGCCCTGAGTGAGTAGCAGATCCGGTCTCACATATAACGTTTTGGCTTTCACACGAAGATGCCCTTCCACCTCGGAAAATTATAAAAGACACATGTGAAGCTTAATTGATGCGAACCCGCTACCAACGACGACAAGTTCTTTTCACCTTTTATCTCAGCTCAGGTACGGCGTTTTCTCTCTGCACAACAGAAAACCCCAAAATTCCTCTTTCTTCTTGTTCTTCTTCGTTAGTAAATTATTTTTTATCTCTTTCTGTTGCAGAAATGAAGGTTTGGAAATGAGATTTAGCTGAAGGATAAGTAATTTATGTTCGACTCTCGGGCTTTTTAAGGTATTAAACTACACATCTATTTTTCTCTGACTCTGTTTTCAGAGTATAGTCTCATTGCACATCTGGTATATAGACTATTTTGTGAATATCTGCATGTTTATAGAAGAATTGGAGAAATTTGGTCTGTTGTTGGTGTTTTTGTTGCTGTGATTGAGCTAAGTTTCTGGTTTAGTTGTTCTCTGTTATTTTCTTGTTATGTTTCTGCAAGTTTCTGGCTTAGCCTCACATTGAACTTGAGAACACACGCTCTGTTTTATTATAGGTTTGTTTTTTCTTTAATATTTAAGACATGGATGTTCTTTCCTCCCTATGACAAATTGACAATCTCTCTATAATTTCTCTTGTCTGTTACATTTACACAAACTTCTGGCGGAAAGTTTAATTTCACGAAAAACCGTTCAGAATACCTGCATTTGCTGTTCGTTGTTTCTTTTCCCCTTAAATTTATTTTGTAACGGTAATTTATTGTCAGTTGTTAATCGTAGTTTCAATATCATTCATTTCATGGAATTTGCAGTGACTTCTTTTACTATCTGAAAAGTGATCGGTTTCCGGTACCCTGCTCATTTATCT
Source organism: Nelumbo nucifera (assembly GCF_000365185.1). The sequence goes on along the minus strand of NW_010729224.1, from coordinate 611,170 downwards.
GAAAACAACATTCGTTCTCAACATTCCCTTTCTCTCGGTTCTTTGCATTGGCTAAGGCTGTGTTTGGTTGCAATGTGAATTTATTTATAATAATGCAAAACTATGGTAGTGTAAATGTTTTAGTGAAAAGTTTTAATTTATTTTTATTTGAAAATTTATTTTATTTTGTTTGATTGCCATACAAATGAAATAAAATAAGACTGAAAGCAAAATAAAGTAAAAGGGAAAATTCTCTATTAGGACTCTCTATTTTGGGTCTAGTGCAGGAGAACTTTAAAATGCAGCAATTCAGTATCCAAACTTTCAAAACATGTTAATTCAATACCTGCCATTGATATGTCCATTAATCAGTCATTAAGTGGCATTTAAAAAGACACAAATACGCTTAGAGTGCCATCTAATTCTTTTTACCAACCATTCAAACATGGACAAAAAATGAATAGTCCCAAATTCTTGCCTCTTCTATTCAATGAAGTTGGGGTCACCAAAATGTCCACTCCGACGTGACCCCAACTTTCTTAAATAGAAGAGGCAAGAATTTGGGACTTTTCATATTTTGTCAACATATGGATTATTGATAAAGAGAATTAGGTGAGACTCGAAGGGCATTTATGTATTTTCAAATGCCACTTAACAGCTGGTTAATGACATATTTGAAAGTCCGGGTACTGTATTATCACATTTTAAAGTTTGGGGACCAAAGTGACACTGAGCCCAAATTTTCCTTACAGTAAAATCCAAAACAAAATTAAACTAGAATTTGCATTCTTTTCATTTGCACTCCATGAATTTATACTAGTGCAAATAAAATTGCAATGCAACAAAACAAAGCCTAAGGAAAGAATGAATGAATCAAGTAAAAAGCAACAACCACTTCAACAAACTCCTGCACGTGACCTCACGTTAGGGATCAAAGGATATAAAAGAAGAATTAGAGATCTGCTACTACAGTACTGACTTTGCTTTACATATTAATTAAGGATTTTCCATTGTGTTTTTAGAGGGGATTGGTCATTGGTGACCGGTGAGGAGGGTACACCAGCAATATTTAATAATTTAAACGGGTATAAACTATAAAGAAAATTAAAGGGTGAGAATAAAGGAGAGAGTGACATTAACATTCATGAACAGCAAATGAGCTTGCTTTTACTTGAGTAAAAGCAACACATTCTTGATGTTTGGGGAGCGTTGGGGAGGGATGGAAATAAGTGCGAAAGTGATGTGGATTTGATGGATAGCACTCCTAGACCTAAGGTACAATAATTGATTGCTTACATTCTTATCTCAGTGTGAGTTCGTGGTATGGCTTTGGGCCTTTGGAATAAGCCTCCCTGTCTGGGCCTTAACACACCGTCCTATTTCTTCACCTTGTCATTGCATTCTCTTTTCTTTTCTTGTGTTGTGTGGACTATGGAGATGGGAGGAATGGGTCATTGGTGCTTGTCATGAGCTTTGCTTCATTTTATTTTTTATTTTATCAGTGGTTACTTTTTCTTGTGCTTACAGATTTTAGTGCCAGAGGTAAAAAAAAAAAAAAGGCTTTTATAAAGCTTAAATGAGTTAAATCAATCTGTGTACTGTGATGGTAGGGGGTGGGATATGATTATCCAATATCATTAAAAGTGGGATATGGTCATCCAATATCATTAAAAGAAACCCATTGGACAACCATTCCATCTACGATTATCGCACCTTTTTGGTTGCCCCGATAAAAAGTTCTAAAAAACTTTTGCTTTTCATCCTTTTGCTTTAATTCTTAGTTTTAACTTGTAACTGGTGCAAAGTTGTTTTTGATCTTAAGAAGCACATGGTTAACAATTTTAACAACTACAGGTCTGTCTCCAGCTGTGCATTGACACTTTTAAAACGCCACTTACTATGTTCTCTAGCTCTAAATAAATCCTCAAGAAAGCCATCTCCTGTAAGGGGTGTTGGATCCATTCAAATTTCAGAACCTGAACTCACCAAAATGGTGTTTGGAGTGTTAAATGCTTTTAAGCGTGCTTTTCAAATAAGTGCTTTTAAATAAGCAATTTATGAGTGTTGGTGAAAAAGCTCATGTTTCAAAAGCAGGGTAGTATAGGTATTTTGAGCACTAAAGGATGGATAAAAAAGCACAATAGACGCTTCTTTATGAAAAAGCACAAAATTTCGGCTTCTTCAAACTGGGCTTATTTTGGTAAAAAAGTACTTATTGGGCTTTTTTTACCAAACGTCCAAATCGGCTTTTTCAGGTCATTTTGGAATCTTTTAAGCACTTAAAAGAAGCATTCCCAAACATGAGCTAACTCGGGACTGGTTGACCCCTGACCCTGTTCCTCTTTTTGGTCTGAAACTTCCTAGTTCACACTTAGAATTTAAAGAAATTTTTTGATATATATATATATATATATATATATATATATATTACTTTTTCACATTTGTATTGTAGTGTTTCTATATTCATACTATTTATTTATTTATTTTGTTTTTTAATGATACTCCAAGATTTTGAGTAAAATAAATGGCTAAAATCCCAAATCCACCCTATATTTTGCATACATCATGATTCTACGTTGCTAAATAATGACCATAAAAGTTAGCAAGCATTGTTACCCATTTTATCTTTGGTAACAACAGTTATTATACATCATGAGCTTAAGTTAGAAAGCATTCTGCTCAAATAATAAGGGTACGAAAGCATAATAACCAATAACTGTTCACTGACCCCTTTAAACCTTCTTTGAAAATCAATTATACCAAACACTTCTCTATACAAAATATCGGTCACTTCCCTCTTCCCTTGGCATCCCTTTTACCCCTTTGACATAAAATTTGCCCATTGTGTTCTTACATCTTTTGTTTTTCTTGAAGCTCGGTTTAGAAAGAATACAAATACAAATATGTACAATATAAATACAATATAAATACATACAAAATAATATAAAATACAAGATTTTGCATTCTACATGTTTGTATTGCTTGTATTTGTACTCCTTTCAAACTGAGCTTACGAGTCATTCTACTGCAATAATGAGTTAAAAGACAAATAACAAAAAGGCTGTCTCCATTTCATTATGTAACAGTGTACAAAATAAGTTCTTCTTTGGATTTTGTTTTGGTTTCTTGGCACTTTCTGATGTCTCCATCAGTCTAATTTATTGACCTTTTTTGAGCATACCCATCAAAAAAGAAACCCTTCCCGAGCACGGTTGTAATTTTACAACCCACTTGCACAGTTAGAACTTTCCAATCCTTATAGTCCAAAGACCAACGCTTGCTCTAGAGTGTTAAGATCCCATATACATATGAGAGAAAGAGAGAGTCGGTCTATTTCTAGAACTCTTTTAACCTTGAATAAAGTTTTAATTCAAATTCAATAATAAAAATATATAAGAATTGAAGAATGTGAAATCATGGATATATAATAGAAGATGAAATAATTTAGAAGAAAGTGTCAACTAGCTTCTTGGTAAGCTCTCTGGCTGTGAGAGGAAAAGTATTTTATATATACAGAAAATAATTTTTAATTCTTGGATATTAAAAGGTAATTCCCGTGCTGAAAACAGTGAGATTGTGCTGACTTACAAATATACTCTTCTGCATTCATATGCTACTGGACCCACTGTCATGTGCCTTGGGAGGAGTAATATATTTGGTACTGTTGTTTGTTTTCATTATTTCAAAATAGTCTAGTGTTACTTGTTATGAAGTAAAATAAAATAAAATAAAATATTTCTATAATAAATTGATGAATCTTCTCTGTTCGTTCTCTGTACAAGTACTGCAAGTTTTAGTCGTCATAAACCGAATCAAGGTTCAATGATTGCACATTAATCTAGGCTATCGTTGTTTTAAATAAAAGGTTCAAAGGCTGTTTATAAAGAGACTTTTATAAAGACTGTTTATAAAGAGACTTTTGAAACACAATATCACATGTGTTTCATGCAAAGCACCGGATTAGTTGCACTTGATGGCTGTGTTAGGGCTGTTTAAGAAACGCCCCACATCAGCCATCAAGTGTATATGCCCCACAACTATTCCAATATTTCACTTGCCTACATTGCTGACATGCGGTGGCTTTTGGCTTTCTTAGGTGAGCTTTTCAAGTTTTCATGGGCATACTTAACATATTTGATGAAAAAAATCCGGATTTTGTACTGTTCTCTTCAACCTCTTTAGATATATATAACTTATCTAGAGAACCTCAAAACAGCCGGCTCAGCCCTCCCAAATGAACAATTGGTTAAACAGCTGTTGAGACAGCCATAAGTGCAGTTAATCCGGGCTGTTTCCAACCCCATTGCGCATTAGCTTTTCTCTAATTTATGAGAAAGAATGACTCTTGAAGAAATTAAACAATAAGATAGAGACGCTATGCGTGCATCTATAATGGAACAAACATCTGTGACTGTACTGAATTGGTTGATTGGTTGCTTGTGTTTTGCTGTTTTTCTTTTTCCTCGTGAGAAATTTCTCTCAACAGTTTCTAGTTGGCTAATCAAATTTTGCAGTGATACGACTGACGCTTGTGATGCAGGCATCGTCATCCTGTCTGCAATTATTCCCTTCTGAGGTCATCACCCTTCCCTACCGATGATACTGTGATGCTTCCTTAGGGACGGCGATTTTTGGCCCTATCTGCTAAAGAATTACGATAGCCCCATGGCCCCCATCCAGGTTTTAGCCAGCGGAATCCCCCCTTTCCAACATTCGACATTTTGTCCCTTGAAACATAATAAAAACAGATGGTGTTGTTAGATTAGATCATAGATGACCTCGGCCCTGGGAAAACCAATCTCTAGATGGGCAGGTAGACTGGTAGAGCCGTAGAGACCAACTCCCACCCTTCGATTAATGTGACTTGTGCGGATACAGGGTGGGGCTAGGGTTTGAGCTAGATTCCAATCCGACAAACAAAGGTAAATCGAACCTTAGACTCTGAGTCTGAGTGAGTGATCCTGATCCTTCATAAATCAAAACCAAAATCCGTGGTATCATCCTTAAGATAGCCGACAAATTGACAAAAGTTAACAAGGTTGGAAGTTGGGGGCTTAAGCGTGACTTCTAAACCAACCCTTGCTCTGTTGCGCAAGTGGACCGGGAGGGCGGCCCCGCCTTTAGGCCTAAGACAACTTGGATCATAATTTACCCAGGCTAATGAAGTAATGAATGAATATATATGTATATAATTTCAAGGACAGATGTGTTCCAATTGGCTTCCAATCCAATCTGGGGTCTACAGATGGTTGAAGGTCAATAAGACTTCAGTGGAAGTTCGGAAGGACCCACAGCCACAGTAGCTACTCTACTGTGGAACCAGTGTCTCGTGAGTGTGTTACTGTGTTGTACCGTTGTACTGTGTAATGGTCGTGGGCAAGTATTAGATTGATGTGTCCCATCATTTAACCAACGGGGCTGGTGTCTTAGATGGGACCTATCCAACTCCACTGCGAGGTATTGTTGTCAGACAAATCCAAATCTGATGAGAGGAAAGCGGACCCCCTTCCTCTCGTGAATTCAGAATTCAGGGCTGTGCAAATGGCCAAATGCTCTATCTGATCTATCTAGTATCTTCTTTCTACAAATAATTATTTATATTTTTATAGAGAACCCAAAGCCTCTCTCATGCATGCACAGATCACTGTACTCGTTGATAGGACAGTTGTGGAGGGTTTTTCTGTCTGCCAAGTTGGTTCAATAACTTCCCTGCCTGGCGTATAGCTTTGTTTGGCACTTGATCGTCCTCCGGTCCCATTCCAGTTTAATGTCGGACAGTTGGTCAACCCAACCCCACAAGCTCACTACCTCATCGCTTCGCGGCTTTCACAAACTGTTCCACATTTTGTCCTCACAATCTCTTTCCTTTCGTCTCTGCAGGTTGCAGGCTTGCAGCAACAACATTAGGGGTATTTTTTTTTCTCATCAAACGCCCTGAATTTTTCGTTCCATCAACTTGCTTGAAGGGAGACTGCTATCTCAAGGGAGGCATACGTTGGAAGAAATGAAACAAGAGATTTCAAAAACAACGACATCAACAACTGAAGGCAAGCCCAGCTCCTCACAATCCACAACTCCATCCCGCCTCAGGACCTCTTCGAAAGCCAAGAGTTCCCCAAGATCAGATGCTCGTAATGGGGTCTCACCTAGCCTGAGACCAAGGCCTAAATCGGTTCCCCTGGACCCAAATAACAACGGACAAAAGGTCAGAAGACCTCTTGGCTTCAACAGGCCAAAATCTAACGAGGATGCTGGAGGACCCCAAAAGGGTGGAGAGTTGGATGATGTCAAAATTGCGGTTCCCTCTGTAAACCGTCCTCTTGCTGAGCATTTGACCAGGTCGCGCCGACGTGTTGATCCCAGCTGCAAGAGGAACGAGGATGACCCAGATGGGAAGAGAAAGGAATTGCAGGATAAGCTCCTTGCTAGCGAGAATTTGGTCAAGGATTTGCAATCTGAGATGTCGGCCTTGAAGAGCCAGTTGGAGAAGTTGCAGACCTTGAATGTAGAGCTGGAGTCACAGAACAGACAGTTCGCTGAGGACCTTGCCGCTGCTGAAGCCAAGATTTCAGCTCTTGCAACCCGCAACAAGGTAAGAATAAAACGCCTAAGCTGATTTCTTGGTAGTTGCATATAAAGTAGTTCGACGGGAGCCTGAACTTGGATTCTTCTTCTCTTGTTCACGCATTCTTAGGCCACATTTCAAACTTGTGATGTTCTTCGAAGATGCTTGTATGTATGACCCCCATTTCTGAGTAGATGTTGAATTTTGATTTTTATGAATCTTCTTTCAAGAGTTTTCAAGGATCACCTGCTTAATTGAAGGAGAGAGGTTGAATTTACTACTTTCTGTTTTATGCTGACTTTTGATGGCTTTTAGCTGGTCACAAGTGAACAACAATCTTCTGGTGTCAAAGGAAAAAATGTTCTTACACATTCATCAAAAAAAAAAAAAAGTTCTTACACAAGTAACGGAAGAGCACAGAACACATCTCATTATTTTTTTGAATTTGAAGTCTTCCAACAATGAACCTTTTTCCTTTTTGCTACTGTGATGATTTTAATTTTAGTAACATTCCATGTCAAGTTTTTTCCATTCTAGTGTTCTTTTCACTTTAGTAATATATCATCTCTTGGATGAAGAAGGAATCTATTGAAGAAAAGTTCCAGAGCCCCAAATTTAAAGATGTTCAGAAGTTCATTGCCAACAAGCTGGAACATAGTAGATCAACAGAGGCCATCAAGGATGGAAGCACTGTTAAGTCGCCATCTATAATACCATCACGTCCTGTAATGAAAGCTTTAGACGCACAACAAAAAGTGTTGGTGAATTCTGTCCCCTTGCCTCCACCTCCATCCCTACAACAAAAAGTTCTACTGAACTCTATCCCTCCTCCACCCCCACCCCCACCCCCACCTCGTGCACCATCAAGATCAAGTAACCCACAAAAAGCTTCATCACTTGTGGAATTCTATCATTCATTAACAAAGCATGAGGGGAAGAAGGATACTTCAGGACCTGGGCGTTGCAGTAATCCCATGGTCAATAATGCACATAACAGCATAGTTGGAGAAATTCAAAATCGTTCAGCTCATTTGTTAGCTGTAAGCATCTGCAATCCTTATTTATGTTTTTTTTTTTTTTTTTTTTGCTGATTGGTGTCTGTACTATTGAAACCATTAATGACCACCTCTTAATGTAGATAAAAGCAGATGTGGAAACAAAAGGAGAGTTTATCAAATCTCTTATTCAGAAAGTTCAGGAGGCTTCATATACGGATATAGGGGATGTCCTAAAATTTGTGGATTGGCTCGATGGTGAACTCTCTTCATTGGTAATGTTGAAAACTTTTTGCAAAATCAAAGAAGAAACTGTTATTTTTTGTCTTGCTTATGAAGAGGAAGCTAGAAAGAAATATGGAATATTTATTATGTGGCATAGTATTAGATAATTAAGTCATAATAGTTGTTGGTAAAATAATGTTGCTTTGAAGCATCTTTGAGGGTGATGATGGTTGTTGCCACCCTAACACTCTTAATATCTGCATCAATATCCAATTGGTAACCAATCCTTCAATGGTCAACACACATATGAAAGAGAACATTTAAACCTTTTATCCAACCTTAAGATTTTATTTACATGGCTATTGAAAAGTATTTGCTGTTCTAGAGTCAAGGTGCATTTGTACCTGCAAATGTTTTCCAACAACAGGTCCTTGCTTAATGAATGCTAAAGATTATATAAGAGCTATCTCAACGGCAGGTCCTTGCTCTTGTTGTATTCAAAGCCATAATATTACCCTCTTTCCAATTATGATGCTGCTAGATGCAGCTCAGGGGAACATGATGGGGCAGATTACTGTCATTTGGCTAATCATTAGTTTATTGTTGTTTCTTTCCCTAATATCGTGTATGACATATTTGCTAAGACCCTAGTTTTTTCAGTGGGAGTGAATGCCCAAAATTCCCATAATAAGAAAGCTGTAACAGGTTGAGGGAGAAGTTATCAACTTTTTTTTAGTGGAATATAATCACTAGAAGAGCAACAGGAACTATTCCTTCATTTTAGGATATAATTTTTACCTGGAGTTTTGAGACTTGGCAGGCAATGCTGCACCGTTTGTACAAGCACAGAGAAATGCAGCATTACACTGTCAATATTCCAGAGAAAATCTTCTCCTGTGAAATTATCCATATGCTGAGAAGGGGATTCCTACTTGGACAGCTGGGCTGGAGGACAAGGAAACCACCCCAACACACATATGAAAGAGAACATTCATATATATGAAAACTTAGTCTATTATTGATGGTGTGTTATGTTAGACCAAGGAAGTTTTCCATCCAAGCCTTAAAACCTTCTGTGTTACTAGTGCATTGTTCATCCTGTGTTGTATAGGCTGATGAGAGGGCTGTGCTAAAGCACTTCAATTGGCCTGAAAGGAAAGCTGATGCCATGCGTGAAGCTGCTGTTGAATATCGAGATCTTAAAAGATTAGAAAGTGAACTTTCTTCCTATAATGATGACAACAGCATGCCTTGTGATACTGCCTTGAAGAAGATGGGTAGCTTGTTGGATAAGTATGTGAAAGAAAGGAAAGTTTTATTTTGCTTAGTTAAAATTTTCTTTTCTGTATTAACTATAGTTCTGATTTGCTCCTGTGTGGTGTGTGGAAGGTCTGAGCGGAGCATTCAGAGGCTGGTTAAGCTGAGGGATGCAGTTATACTCTCTTACCGGGATTGTAAAGTCCCAACTGATTGGATGCTTGACACAGGAATGATTAGTAAGGTATGTTTATTTTGATGCCATTTCCTTTCAGATGTTTATTGTTCTACTTTTGCAAATATGTCTATGATTCTTTCCTTTCTCAGAAAGACTAGGAATAATCTTTGAATGTTTGATTTCATAATAGATAGAGGGAAAAACTATTTGGTCATAACCTACTCTGGAACATATCCAGAGCTGGTATAATTTCTGTTTTGATAACCTTGATTTTCATTTTGCCACTGTCAACAATCCAGTGTCCCAGTTGCCCATTGGTTCCACATTTATACAGTTTTAATTTTAAAATTTGTTGGATTATCTTTTTATTTTATGCTTTTTAGCACTTGATTGCTACTAACAATGATAACAATAAGTTATGATCCAGTATTTTAATTAAACATGGACTTTCAAATACAGTGTCCATATAAATACTGTTGGCTGTTTTCATTTCATAATGTTGTGAACTAGTACCTTTAGCTTTCTAAATCCTTGCAAAACTAATGATTATTACAACTAATAAAACAAGAAAAGTTGTATGGAGGAAATACATGGATGTAACATGAACACTCCACCCATTACCATATTAGAGAAATTTTATGAATACTTCTCAAAGAAATGCTAGTATCCACTTTAAAAACATCAACGTTCCTCTTTTTTGCTTTTTTTCATGACAGTATGCTTTCACCTGATTTGTTCAAGGTACGTCATCTTGCTTTTTAAAATAGAAAGTTCAGAATTCTTGGTCTACCTACATTATTACATTGACATTCCAAAATAGATTGCCTTCCATATTTCCATGTTGTGTAATATAGGCCTCTTCTCAGCCATACAAATGCCACATGTCAGCAGTTGTGCTTGGCTCTACATTAAAAAAGAACGGACTGAATGATCACAGAATTTAATATTTTCTAATGTACACATTTAGATGCTGAAATATGTATCTTTGTGTAACTTATAGTCTGCCTCCATATTTGTGGTAACTTTTACACCTATTCTTGCATATCAACAATCAATTGAAAACTTTAATATGTGCATGATATAGTGTTATAGTCTTAAGGTTCAATTCTGATTAGTTGTTTGAAACATTTAACCTAGACTAAGTGTTGCCACCTCTTTAAACTTAAAAAATGTTAATCCAAGAGAGATTGCATTTCTACCATTTTGAACATAATTTCTTCACTTTTAACTAGTGGGTGGCACATGTAGTAGTTAGGATTAAGGCTGACTGGGATTTGGTTGACTTGGCAATGAAATATAGATGTGGTATTAACTTTATCCTTGGAGTTCGGATTAGGAAAGATGAAGAAAGAGACAATAGCCAGGGTTTTATATAATGTTTAATCACCTTTCAGCTGTTATCGTTGTTTACAGTCATTCACCTTTACCATTTCATTTAGGCTTTAAATTTTAAAGTAATATTTGTTATTTCTTGCTAAACCAAGCAGAAAGCCTATCATATTTAAACTAATAAAAGTACAGAAAAGAACTACAAATTTTGGCCACTTTTACTGTTATGATATTGAATTACTTTTTCAAGTTCAACCTCTATTACCCTCATTGTGTCCATTTCTTTTAAGCTTTCATTTTCAGGTTTATGTCAATACTCAATAAGGTTCTTTTTGTCCTTGTTGGATTGACAACATTGATTTATTTGTGTTACTTTGTATTCCAGAGCTAAATTGTTTTATAACATACTCTGTGCCAGTGCCATTTCTATCATCTGACCATCATTTTCTTCTGTCAGTTTTACTTGGCAATTCTGTCAAACTTATCCAATATCTATCCTTGATCTTTGTACAGATAAAGCAGGCCTCTATGAAACTGACCAAAATGTACATGAAAAGAGTGTCACTGGAACTTGAATCAATCCGGAATTCAGAGAGGGAATCTACACAGGAAGCTCTTCTGCTTCAGGGTGTGCGTTTTGCTTATAGGGCCCACCAGGTATGTCATGAATTTTGTTTGATTCTCCTGTACAGATTAGGGATACCAAGAACAGTCAGCAATATATAATTATCAGGAAATTACTCGTGTACATTTAAGCTATGTTTGGTTTGAAGGAAAAGGTAGGGAAAGGAAGGGAAAGACAGGGAAACCAATACAAGGTTTGTAAAGGTTTCCCTACCTTTCCCTTCCTTTCCCTACATTTTCCTTCAAACCAAACATAACATTAAGGTATCTGTTGGGCAGACAGAAAGGATCTAGGTAGCAATCAATATGGTGAACATGCAAGGGACGGAACCAGCATTATATGGGGTCTCAGCTGGTGGATCTTCCATGCCAACAGAAATTTTGGCTTTGCAATCCTAAATATTAATGCTGCATTCAGTTCCCTGGAAAATAAGTTAGAAATAACAAGTTGTTAAGGAATTTCATAAAATATCACAAGGATTTGCGCACAATTTTCCCTTCCTCACTAGGGGGAGAAATGGAAAGTTGTTGGGAAGTTCTTTTCCTATTTCTATTTTAATTTTAACTGTCAGAGAATAGAACATGAAAGGAGAAAAGATCCCCCAAATTCTGCACAAGGGTTTTAACTTCAAGCACTCAAAATTGTATTTGAGCTGTGAAGTCGACCTTAGGTTGATTGATTGATTCCATTACAGTAGAAGGGCCATTTTCCCAATATTGATCCCAGATATCCAGGATCTTTGGGAGGGTTGAACTGGATACAGGCCTAACCTTCATTGTTTTCATGCATGAAGTGGCCCCTCTCATTCTCATTCTCATCAGCCCAAGATTTTACAACTGCACCAAGCAATGATCCTCTTTATATTACAGTCTGAAATGTATTTATCCAGCTATAATGAAATTGAGTAGAACTCTATTTCAAACCCAATCTTTAGAGGTGAACTCAATTAAGTTCTTTATTCATGCATCACAATGAAGGTTAATTGCAGCCATGCAGTCCTAATTCAGTTATTTCTATTCAATTGTGTAGTTTGCCGGAGGGCTTGATTCAGAGACGATGTGCGCTTTTGAAGAGATAAGGCAACGTGTTCCAACACATTTGGGAGGGTCTCGAGAATTGCTGGCAGGCATAGCATCATCATAGAAGACAATGGGGACCATGGAAAGTAGAATCAGAAGTAGGAGCAAGTGAAACTTTGTCCTATGCATGGTTAATCTACGTATAAACAGGAGGTCGAAAGATGCAAACCGTAGTAAAAAGATAAGATCAATCAATAGAAAGCTTTGTTTTTTTTTTTCTTCCTTTTCCTTCTATTTATTCATAGTAAATCACACACTATATCATATAGCAACACGATGTAGTTAGTACATTGTTGCTCATTAGCTCTTGTACTTCGATGCACCTGCAAGTAGGTCAGTGGAAAAGAACTAATATCAATAGAGGAGAAAGACATTTTGACCAACCATGGAACTCCAGCCATGATATTGGATATAGATTGTGAATTCTAACATTTTTTTTTGTGTGTTTGGATAATGATATATACGAGGGCAAATGGTCTAATGCAGTGATGTAAAATTGACATGGAAATGGAGCTGTTTTTCTGTACAGGCGGTGGGTCAGTGGTCAATCGATAACATCATAATGAAATAATAAAATATAAATAAGATAAAATGGAATGTATATATATATATATATATATATATATATATATATATATATATATATATGTATTTATGATATTAAATAAAATTAAGTGTGATAAATATCAAAATTATCTGGTTTGAAAACAAGTTGTTTTGCAAATTATGTTTTGTTTTTATTTCCAAAAACATCTATTGTTTTTGGAAATAAAACTAACTTGTTTTTCTCTTTGAAAACAAAAATAGAATTTAAGAATGTATTTGTATTTATTTTGCTGATATGGCAATTTCAAAAACAAATAAAAAATAAAAACATTATTGTATAACGCCCTTTAGAGGGTTGGACAATGTGAATGTCTTTTTTCTCCCTAAGGCCCGGTTTGGAAGGAGTACAAATGCAAATATTTAAAGTTCAAAACCTTGTATTTTGTATTATTTTGTTTGTATTTGTATTATACAAATTTGCATTTGTACTCTTTCCAAACTGAGCCTTAAAGCAAAAATACCTGCCATGTTATCAAAAACAATTTTGTAACTAAAGATGTAGATGTATGCATCCTTTCCTCCTCAAATGGGTTTGTAAATTTGGAGCTGGACATGTACAAGACATTTATTTCCAGGGCTAGTTTACAAGCCATAGCCAAGCCGATGAACTGTTTTGATTCATCTCCATTCTCCGCTAAACATCTACTCTCAGCTATCTGAGTCTGGCTTATAAGCAGTAAGAGAAATAAAGTGTCAAATAATGCACTCATTACCAAGTAGGGTCTCGGCCCCAATAGACATCGATTTCTATCAGGGCAAATGTATGTTTACACCATTCTAACAGCTTTTTGCAATCTTGCAATGGAAATATCTCCCCATGAAATAAAGCACACAAGTACAGAGATATTCAATGCAAGGCAGTAAAAGTAGCTCGAATGGGCTTTGCCCTGACTGAAGCCGAACTCGCCCCACTAAGGCTGAAAGGATAATCCAATTGAGTGGTGGCTCGATTGGCATGTTAGTTGGGAAGTCTAGTGGAGATGCAAATTCAAATCCCGCTATTACCACTACCTTGAAAAGTTAGTGTGTTGTGATAAGTACTAATTCGTTTCTAATTCATTTCTTCCATGCAAATATTATTCGTTGCTTTCACTGAGGTCTCATTCGTTCGCCGGTATCTTGGCATGAGAGGGGGAAGGCTTAAATTGGCCAATCGACCAATTTTGTTAAAATGTATCCTAAATGTGCTAGCAGAATGCATGAGTTTAGTGTCCGGCTTTGCTATGTGCAACTTTTCTCAGTTTCCTAGAATTACTAATAGGGTTGCACACCGCCTTGCTATGATGGCTTGTTGGTATTTGATGCGGCACGATCCGGGCACTCCTAGCTAGCTGCTGACTGGCTCCTTGTTGGCAACGGACGGCACCTGAGAAGACGAAGGTGAAGGATTCCCGGGGGATTTGCCCGGCGGGAATACTCCGAAGCTTAAGTTAGAACGCTGGGGAGGAAGAAAAGAGTATAACAGGCTAAGAGTGTAGGTCGCGCTAGATCGCTGTATCTCGAAATTAGCTCGTGAGCAAGTGAGATACTTCAAGTTCAGATCCAAATCCGAGAGTGAGAGTTCTCCCCTTTGATTAAAGGGCTTTTATAGGGGCGTTCTTGTCAAATCGGGCTTAACCGCCACTAGGCTTCTGTCGCCGCCGTTACCTGCCAGGGCTTTTATAGGGGTGATCGTTACAATGTATTACCCGCTTGGATGAGTGACACGTCTCGAAGGGACAGACACACCACCATCTGTCGAGAGACGTGGGTGCAGACTGTCAAATGGGCAGGGACTGTGCTGTCATCGAGAGACGTGGTGCAGTCTGACGGGTACGACCTTGTTAGATAGAAGCTTCCTGAGGGCGTCGTGTTGCCTAGTCGCGAGCTACTTTGTAGCGAGCTCCTAGGGATACTTTGAGGTGGCCCTCATCGTGGTTGTCTTTGGGGCAGTTCTTTTGCCTAAGTGTTGGAGCGACCTGGTTACCCTAGCTCACGAGCTGAAATAGTCTTGGAGTATTCCCTTCTCAGTAGCTCGGGGAACCTTCCCCCTACAATGAGCTTTGGCGTAGCGAGCTGTTCTATAAGCTTGTTACTTAGTTGCAATCGGGCTGTGGTGCTGAGCTATTGCTCGTGCTGAGTCAGATCCACGTGTCATCGTCTCAATGGGTCGGGTCAAATCATCCTCCATCAATTTTCCCCCACTCTTTGGGCTAAGAGTGCTACCTTAGCGTGAGGACTTCATGAAGTGTGACGGGTTGTTTGACCGAAGTTCAAACTTGGTTGACTGCTCATATTAAATGTGTGCGCGGGAATCAGGGGATTTCTAACTTTTCGAATACCGAAAAACGTGCTGAAGCGGCTCTTAACTTTGGATGTCGTGCAGCTGCCATTACTTCAATCATGGGAGGCGTGCAGCCAGTCACATTTCGGTTTCAGAAGGCGTGCGGTCAGCTTGACTGCGAATCATCAGATCTGCCTCAATCTGGCCCGTTGATTCGGAGGCGCAGTGACTATAAATAGGAGGGCCCCCTGGGCCTCATTTTCTTTCACGCTAACTTGCTGTCTTCAGATTCTGAGGTCGCGCATCCATCTAGTTTGCCCGAGCTCTTCTATTCACACCATTTTGTTTTTTTCTCGGTGTCCTAATCATTCTGTCAATCATGTCTGGGTATCCGTACCATGTTTATTCCCGGGACGGTAACCAGGACGACGACGCTCCCTCGAGCTCAGGGGGAGCTTGGGAGCAGGTTCCGGAGGCTCGAGAGACCTCCGGTGATGTGGCCTCTACTTCTCGGGGGAGGGAGCCCAACACCTTTGGCCCCTCCTCCATGACGGTGGAGAGACTCAGGTCTCTAATCCGTTACTTTCACCTTCCCGGGGACCTCCTCTATAGTATCCCCACTGGTAACTTTCCCTGGGAACATGGTCCCAACAATATAGTGATTTTCCAAGAGCAGCTCGAGGCTGCCCTGCGTCTTCCCCTGCACCCCCTAATAGTGGAGGTGTTAAACCATTTCAACGTCACCACCGACCAGCTCCATCCCAACGCCATCCAGAACATGGTTGGGACCATTTCTTTGTGCTACGAGTATTGTCTTCCCCTCGACCTTGATATTTTCACTTCTATTCTCTGCATCAAGAATGCCGCTCCCGGATCTCCTCCGGAAAAGCGTTTTTACTACCTCTCCCCCCGCCGCGGCTATAAGCTCCTGTACGAGCTACCGAACAAGATTCCTGCCTGGAAGCGGGACTATTTTGTGGTCCGTAACCCCGAGGGGTGGCCCTTCCCTACTGCTTGGAGGGGCGCCATCCAGGACCCCGGGGCCGAGTTGGACCCTGAAATTTGGAAAACGATGTTGTCCTGGGCATCAGAAGGCTTCCTCTATTCGAACTACTTGACTGAGGAGAGGCTCGCACAAGCTGGCCTGAGTCCGGGTAGGTTGCCTTTTTAGGTCGCATAGTGCCTTGTAAAAATATCATGTCTATACATATATTTCCTTTTTTACTGGACTAATACCTTGTGGTTTTTTGGCAGCCACCATGTCTAGTGTTGATGTGCGCTGCCTTCTCTCGAGCAACCAAAAGCGCAAGGTGGAGAGGTCGCGTCCTGACCGGACTTCCAACTCTAGGGGCACTGAGTTCGGGTTTGCTGAGCTAGACTTTACTTCTCCACCGCCTGAAGTTCCACTACCTCCATTTGAAGGAGGTGCTGGCGGAGTTAGCCTCGAGAAGGGTGAGCTCCCGCAGCAAGGGGTGGTTCCCCCTGGTCCTTCCTGTCAATTTCCCTACCCGCGTCTCCTAGTGGGGAACTATGAGGGTGTTAATGATTACGTTGTGGCCAGGCGGAAGAGCCGGAGGGCGATTTGCAACGAGGAGATCGCTAAGTGGGGGGAGATGGAGTCCGGGGAGCTCGCCGCGCTTGCTGCCTCTCATTGTATGGTGGTAAGTAGTCCTTCCCCTCTTCTTGTTTTTTACTTCCTTTTGCTGTCCTCTGACTTTAGTCTCTTGTTGGCAAGTGAACTCCGCCATCCACGCCATGGCCCTCCAGATGAACATCCACTATAGCGACGGTTGCAATCAGAGGGTCATCGTTCAAAAGCTCCAGGGCGAGCTCGATCGGACCCGGGGCGAGCTCCTTCACACTCGCAAGGGGAGCGAGTCCCAGGAGCAGCTCGTCCGTGACCAGGAGGCGCAAATCGTCAGACTTTCCGAGGAGAGTGCACGCTACAGGGAGGAGTCGTCGAGGGTGGCAGCGGAGAGGGAGCTCCTTTGCCAACAGGTCGGGACTTGGAGTCCACACTTCTGGACCGAACTCAGAACTTCGACACCATGGTGGAGGCCGAGTGGGAGAGGGCGGTCTGGGACTTCAAGGACTCCTAGGAGTATCACAACCTCCAAGTGAAGTATGGCTCGAGATCGTACCACTCCGGATTCAAGCTCTGTCGCTGGTTGGTCCGAAAGAAGTTCTTTGGGCTCAACCTTGACGGCATTACCATGAAGGGCCTGGCTCCCGAGACGACGGACTAGGCGAAGGAGGAAGAACCTGACTCCCCGGAGGATGAGGACGAGGTGGAGGAGGTGGACCCCTGAGGCTGGCGGCTCTGCTTTTCTGTTCTTCTGATTGCTGGTGGCTCCCGGGTGCCAGAACCTGGTCTTGAAAAGATCTTCTTGGGCAGTTGTGCCCCCCCCCCTTTTTTTTGTTTATCTCTTGTTGAACTTTCTCGAGCTATTTAGCTCGTCTTTTTTTTTTTTTTTTGGAATGGCAATGAAATTTCTCTTTTTCTTCTAAGTATGGTGTGCTCTTTTATTTTTTTGCCAAAGCGTTCTCATCACTCGAGCTATTAGAGTTGAATAACCGAAGTAGGATTTTTCGGTAATCGTTATCCTGAGCTATCCCTTAGTGTTTGAGGTATTTTTACAGTATACTCTGAAGTAATCACCATGTATGCCCGAACTGTATGTTCGTAGGTTATTCCTTATCTGGTCGAACCAATGTACTGAGACGAGCTATGCTTCATAGGGTTCAGACCCGAGCTGCTTACGCCTCCAATATTTCATACTTTGCCCTCACCACTGAAGTGGCTAAGTCTTTCTTGATGCCGAAGTCTTAGTTAGCTCGGTGTTTTAGCCCTTAGGCTGAGGGGGTGACTTATAGTCTGCCCTTGAAGTTTGCCCATGCCATGGAGGCGACTAGGTCTTATAGCGCCGAGGTCGTGTTAGCTCAGCATTTTGGCCCTTAGGCTCTGGGAGTGACTCATGGTCTACTCAGTAGTTTGCCCATGCCATAGAGGCGACTGGGTCTTGTTGCATCGAGGTCGTGGTCTACTCAGTGGTTACAAGTAATATTTCCTTAAGTTGACAATATTCAATGCCCGAGGTACTTGTTTCCCTTCAAGGGTTTCGAGTTCGTATGTTCCTTCCCCGAGCACCTGTTTCACTCAATAGAGTCCTTCCCAATTCGGTCCGAGCTTGCCAGCGCCGGACTCAGGTATCATAACTTTACAAAGGATCAGGTCGCCGACGCGGAGGTTCCGCTTCTTGACCCTAGCGTTATAGTACCGAGCTACTCTTTGCTGGTAAGCTGCAGTCCTGATATATGCGAGGTCCCTTACTTCGTCAAGTAGGTCGAGGTTGGTACGTAGCTCATCTTCATTTGCCTTGTCGTCATATTCTTCCAGTCGTAGCGAGGGAACCTCGATCTCAGCTGGGATGACTGCCTCGGTGCCGTAGGTGAGGTTGAAGGGAGTCTCTCCTATGGCAGTCTTCTCTGTGGTTCGGTAAGCCCATAGAACACTGGTTAGCTCGTCCACCCATAATCCTTTAGCTCGGTCTAACCGTGCCTTCAGTCCACGGAGGATAGCTCTGTTCGTGACTTCTGCTTGACTGTTTGCTTGAGGGTGTGCGACCGAAGTGAAGTTCTGTCCAATCCCCATGTCTTGACACCAGTTCTGGAATTTGATGTTCTCGAACTACTTACCGTTATCAGAAATCAATACCCGAGGTAACCCGAAGCGGCACACTATGTTCTTCCAAAAGAAGTTCTGGACGTTTCGGGCTGTGATCATTACAAGAGGTTCGGCTTCTACCCACTTGGTGAAATAATCCACTGCTACCACTAGAAACTTCCTCTGGCCTGTTGCTGTGGAAACGGTCCAAGTATACCGATGCCCCATTGCACGAAAGGCCACGGGCTTGTGAGATACTTGAGATCGACAGCGGGTTGATGGTGGATATTGGCATGTTTCTGGCACTTGTCACACTTTCTGATGAGTTCAATAGCGTCTTCTTTCATTGTTGGCCAGTAGTATCCTTGTCGTAGTGCTTTTTGGGCGAGGGCCCTGCCCCCCAAGTGTTCACCGCACAGGCCCTCATGAGTGTTGCGGAGTACGAGCACGGCTTCGGAAGGTTGCAAGCAGCGCAGGTAGGGGAGCGTGTAGGATATTCGTTACAGCCGTTCGTCTATCATGACGTATTTGGCCGCCTGACGCTTTACCCTTCTGGCGGCATTGCGATCTGCAGGGAGGGTCCCCTGTAGCAGGAAGCTCGCGAGCGGGTCAATCCAGCTCGGCTCTGCTTGAACGACAGGAGCGACCTCCTCTACCCCCCCGAGAATGCTAGGCCGAGGCAGGTTCTCTATGTACACGGTTCTCATGGTGTTATCACTGGTGCTGGCTAACCGGGACAGGGCGTCGGCCTCAGCGTTCTCAGACCTCGGGACTTGCCTGATGAAGTATGACTAGAAGTTGGGCAGAGCCTCTCTTACTTTGGCAAAGTAGGTAATCATAGTTGATTCGCGAGCTTCGTATTCTCCTGTGACCTGATTAACCACGAGCTGGGAATCACTGCAGATGATAATGTGCTTGGCTTTCATTTCTTTGGCTAGAGCTAGCCCGACTATCAACGCTTCGTATTCTGTTTCATTGTTAGATGCCGCGGACTCGAAGCATAGTGTGTACTCCAGTTTTGTGCCACTTGGGCCGTGCAGAACTATTTCAGCTCCGCTGCCCTGCTGGTTCAAGAAGCCATCTACATGAAGGATCTAGGGCTCCTCATCACAGTTCGCGCTCGGCCTAACTAGGAGAGATGCCACACTGGCTGCTACCTCACGGTGCTTGGGCTCAACTGGCCTGGGAGCTCCGGGCTCGCCCGAACTGGCGGCCTCGTGCTCAACCGGCCTAGGGACTCCGGAGCTGAAAGTGCACTCCGCAACAAATTTGCTAAGGCTTGGGCCTTAATAGCAGTTCGCGGCTTATATTGGAGGTCTTACTCACTGAGCTCAACGGCCCACTTCGTCAGTCGACCAGAGACCTCGGGCTTGAGTAAGATTTGCCTCAGAGGTTTGTTGGTGAGAACGATAATAGTATGAGCTTGAAAATATGGATGGAGCTTTCGGGCTGCAATAACCAGTGCATACGCTAGTTTTTCTATCTCTAGATATCTTGTTTCTGCTCCCTACAACACTTTACTAACATAGTAGATAGGTCATTGGGCCCGATCTACTTCTTTTTTTAGTACCGAACTGACTACTTCGTCACTTTCTGAGATGTACAGCTCTAAAACATCACCCTCTTCGGGCCAGGTTAAGACCGGTATGCTAGCAAGGTACTTTTCGAGCTCGTCAAACGCGAGCTGAAAATCTTGGGTCCATTCAAACCCTTTGCTTTTAATTGCTTTAAAGAAAGGTAGGCAGCGATCTACTAACTTGGACATGAAGCGGCTCAGGGTGGCTATTCGGCCATTCAGCCTTTGAATCTCCTTCATTTTTCGGGGTGGTCTCATATCTAAGATGGCATTTATTTTGTCCGGGTTGGCTTCAATGCCGTGCCAGTTTACGATGTATCCCAGAAATTTACCCGAGGTGACACCAAAGACACACTTATTCGGGTTTAGCTTCATATTGAATCTACACAGGATTTCAAAAACTAAATTCAAGTCTTGTATTAAATCTCATGAGAACTAGGTTTTGACGACCATGTCGTCTACATAACATTCTAATTTTTGGCCAACCAATGGCTCAAACAGTTTATTTACAAGTCTTTGAAAGGTCACCCCGACATTTTTTAGCCCAAAGGGCATAACCTTGTAACAGTACAGGCCAAGCTTGGTTATGAATGCAGTCTTTTCTTCATCTGCTGGGTCCATCATGATCTGGTTGTAGCCCGAGTAGGCGTCTAGAAAGCTCAACAACTTCTGCCCCGAGGTCGCGTCCACCAGACGGTCGATCCTGGGGAGTGGGAAGCAGTCCTCTGGGCAAGCTCGGTTCAGGTCGGTGTAGTCGACGCACATGCGCCACTTACCGTTAGCCTTTTTCACCAGAACGGGGTTGGCCACCCAGCTCGGGTAATGGACTTCCCTAATAAAGTCGGCTACAAGGAGCTTCCCGACCTCCTCGTCGACCTTCTTCCATCGCTCTAGGGCTAGGTTGCGTTTCTTTTGTCTAACGGGCCTAACTACAGGATCAGTATTAAACTTATGAGTTATGATGCTAGGGTCTATGCCGGGCATTTCTGCCGTAGACCATGCAAAAACATCTAAATTCTCAAGTAAAAAGCGTACCAGTTTAGATCACAGAGGCTCCTCGATGGAAGCACTGATCTGAAGTGTCCAGTTTGGGTCCTCCGCCGAGGCTAGGATGGAGATAGTCTCTTCTATGGGCGCAGCTCGCTCCTCGCTCTACTCCGTAGGTCGCTCCAACTCGAGGTCATCGGCCACCTTGGTTTTTCCTTTAAGCGCGGCGACGTAGCATTTGCGAGACTCAAGCTGGTCACCTCGCACTACCCCGATGCCAAAGTCCATGGGGAACTTCATGGCCAAGTAGTAGGTGGACACCACAGCCCATAAGGCATGGGTAATCGGCCGACCTACTATGGCATTATATGGGGAGGGGGTTGCAAGCACAAGGAAATCGTGGTTGAGCCTCACTATGCAAGGCCAGGTGCCGACTTCCACAGGTACTGTTACCCTTCCCAGGGGCTGAACTTCCTCTCCACTGAAGCCTACCAAGGGAGTGTTCGCAGGCTTTAGGTCGCACTCTTGAAGCCTGCCACAATCGAACCTCCGACTATGACATGGATGGTCCCCCGAACTGGTCTCTCTTCGAGAGTTTGCTTTTGCGGCTGTTCCGCTTGTCTGCTGGATTCGGGAGCATCTCTACTCTGCTCCCCTTGCCGACCTGCTTTATTATTATTATTACTCTGTACAAAATTTCGCAAGTATTTACGACGGATGAGTTCTTCTATCTCATCGCGAAGATTTTTACAACTTTCAGTGCTATGATCGTGATCTTTATGAAAGCTACAATATAAATTTTTATTCCTGGCGTTAGGCTCGGCCTTCTGCCGAGGTGGCCACTTCACGTACGAAGCGTCTTTGATCGCCATGAGGATCTCGGCCCGCTTCACGTTGAGGGGTGTATAGTCCCTTTCTGCTGTTGGAGCTCAAAAAGGCTGATTTGGCTTTGCCCCCCGAGCTTGGTCCTTCTTCTTCCTGTTGTCTCCCAGAGATGGGGGCTCGGGCTCCCTCTTTCTTTTTTCTGGGGCCTGCTCGCCCTTCTGGTTGATTTCCTCCTCTGTTCCTATGAACTGATCCGCAAGCTTGAGGAACTCGGTCACGGTTTTGGGTTGATTGACAACCACGTGCCACTTGAACTCTTTGTGGGTGATACCTCGCTTGGCTGCGGTGAGGCGAACTGCGAGATCCAGGTCGGGTATCTGCAAGCAAGCGTCATTGAACCGCTTGATATAACTCTGAATGGACTCCCGTTCCTTTTGGACTATGCCGAGGAGGCTTTCCTGAGTTCTCGGGCACCTTTTGCTGGTGACGAAGTGGGAGGTGAAAACTTGCACAAACTGCGCCCAGCTTCTTATCGAACCAGGCGCGAGGTTACGGTACCATGTGCGAGCCACCCCTTTAAAGGTGGTGGAAAAGGCCACGCACATGCAGGATTTACTGGCTCTTGCTAGGTGCATCTGGGACTAGAAGGCGTTCACGTGGTCATTTGGATCGAAGGATCCGTCATACTTGTCCAGTGGGGGGAGCTTGAAGTCCCTTGGCATGGGGACAGTAAGGAGTTCTGGAGATAATGGGGAGGAAACTGAGAGGAGTGGGGTAGCTTTCACTTCACCTGAGCATACCTCCTCTTTTCCTTTGAACTCGGGTAGCAGTTTGGCGAGCTCGCCGGCGTCTTCGCTGCTGATTTTCTAGCTCGGTGTTGGTGCTTGATGCTTCAGTGTCACCGAGCTCGACAGGCTCAAACTGCTGGTGGTGTCTTTGAACCGAAGGGCCCTGCCTATAGTCTGCGGCTAGGACCTCGAATGGGTTCTCCGCAAGCGGGAGCTCGAACTGCGAAGGCCGGGGTGATACGGGCTTGGTTGGCTAGGAGGCCCCCGACTTGCCCACAAGCTGCTAGGCGGGGGTAGTTGGCCTCTCCTTCTGGCTATGGGAAGAGGCTTGACTCTTGGCGGGATCCTAGGCCTGGGAGGCCTCTCCCCGGCGAGGTCGTTCACTCCGGCGGGAGGGCTTGGTCTGCTTCATGGCTGGATGCCGAGGGGGAAGCGGCGGTTGGGCCTGAGGCAAAGAGAGGAATTGCTGCTGGTACTGGTACTGGGAAACTTGGTGCAACACTTGTTGTTGATAGAGTTGGAATTGTTGAAATTGTTGCATTTGAGCCTACATGCTCGCATGCATTGCATTAAGTCCTCCAACTGGTTCAGGTTGGCCGCTAGGGGCACAACCGAGGGTTCAGCAAAGGTTGCTCCAATTGTGGAAGGGAGTGGATCGACCACGGGTGCCACAGTGAGAGACACGTTCAAACTGGGRACTCCGTCCACGGAGAGGGGGACGGTGAACTGCCCAATACAGACAGTAGGAAGTTGGGGCTGCTCCCCATAAGCGTTCTGGTTGGTACCACGTCCGGCGTTACTGGAAGAAGCCATGAATGCTGAGTTTTTGGAAAAAAAATTGTAGAAGCTTAGAGGAAGGCTTTTAGAAGTGTTTCCCACAAACGGCGCCAAATGATGCGGCACGATCCAGGCACTCCTAGCTGGCTGCTGACTGGCTTCTTGTTGACAACGGACGGCACCTGAGAAGACGAAGGTGAAGGATTCCTAGGGGATTTGCCCGACGGGAATACTCCAAAGCTTAAGTTAGAATGTTGGGGAGGAAGAAAATAGTATAAAAGGCTAAGAGTGTAGGTCGTGCTAGATCGTTGTATCTCGAAATTAGCTCGTGAGCAAGTGAGATACTTCAAGTTCAGATCCAAATCTGAGAGTGAGAGTTCTCCCCTTCGATTAAAGGGCTTTTATAGGGGCGTTCTTGTCAAATTGGGTGTAACCGCCACTGGGCTCCTGTCGTCACCGTTACTTGCCAGGGCTACGCAGGTGATCGTTACAACATACTACCCGCTTGGATGAGTGAAACATCTTGAAGGGACAAGTACACCACCATCTGTCGAGAGACGTGGGTGCAGACTGTCAAATGGGCAGGGACTGCGCTATCAGTCGAGAGACGTGGTGCAGTCTGACGAGTACGGCCTTGTTACTGGAAGAAGCCATGAATGCTGAGTTTTTGGAAAAAAGTCTGTAGAAGCTTAGAGGAAGGCTTTTAGAAGTGTTTCCCACAAACGACGCTAAATGATGCGGCACGATCCGGGCACTCCTAGCTGGCTACTGACTGGCTCCTTGCTGGCAACGGACGGCACCTGAGAAGACGAAGGTGAAGGATTCCCGGGGGATTTGCCCAATGGGAATACTCCAAAGCTTAAGTTAGAACGGTGGGGAGGAAGAAAAGAGTATAAAAGGCTAAGAGTGTAGGTCGCGCTAGATCGCCGTATCTCGAAATTAGCCCGTGAGCAAGTGAGATACTTCAAGTTCAGATCCAAATCCGAGAGTGAGAGTTCTCCCCTTCGAT
>NW_010729224.1:569746-586343 GCF_000365185.1 Nelumbo nucifera | reverse complement strand
TTAAGTTAGAACGGTGGGGAGGAAGAAAATAGTATAAAAGGCTAAGAGTGTAGGTCGTGCTAGATCGTTGTATCTCGAAATTAGCCCGTGAGCAAGTGAGATACTTCAAGTTCAGATCCAAATCCGAGAGTGAGAGTTCTCCCCTTCGATAAAAGGGCTTTTATAGGGGCGTTCTTGTCAAATTGGGTGTAACCGCCACTAGGCTCTTGTCGTCGCCGTTACTTGCCCGGGCTACGTAGGTGATCGTTACAACATACTACCCACTTGGATGAGTGACACGTCTCGAAGGGACAAGCACACCACCATCTGTCGAGAGACGTGGGTGCAGACTGTCAAATGGGCAGGGACTGCGCTGTCAGTCGAGAGACGTGGTGCAGTCTGAGGGGTATGGCCTTGTTACTGGAAGAAGCCATGAATGCTGAGTTTTTGGAAAAAAAAACTATAGAAGCTTAGAGGAAGGCTTTTAGAAGTGTTTCCCACAAACGATGCCAAATGATGCGGCACGATTCGGGCACTCCTAGTTGGCTGCTGACTGGCTCCTTGCTGGTAACGGATGGCACCTGAGAAGACGAAGGTGAAGGATTCTCAGGGGATTTGCCCGATGGGAATACTTTGAAGCGTAAGTTAGAACGCTGGGGAGGAATAAAAGAGTATAAAAGGCTAAGAGTGTAGGTCGCGCTAGATCGCTGTATCTCGAAATTAGCTCGTGAGCAAGTGAGATACTTCAAGTTCAGATCCAAATCTAAGAGTGAGAGTTCTCCCCTTCGATTAAAGGGCTTTTATAGGGGCGTTCTTATCAAATCGGGTGTAACCGCCACTGGTCTCCTATCGTCGCCGTTACCTGCCAGGGCTACGCAGGTGATCGTTACAACATACTACCCGCTTGGATGAGTGACACGTCTCGAAGGGACAAGCACACCACCATCTATTGAGAGACGTGGGTGTAGACTGTCAAATGGGCAGGGACTGCGCTGTCAGTCGAGAGACGTGGTGCAGTCTGATGGGTACGACCTTGTTAGATAGAAGCTTCCTGAGGGCGTCCCGTTGCCTAGTCGCGAGCTACTTTGTAGCGAGCTCCTAGGGATACTTCGCGTTGCCTAATCGAGGTTGTCTTTGGGGCAGTTCTTCTGCCTAAGTGTTGGAGCAAGCTGGTTACCCTAGCTCGCGAGCTGAAATAGTCTTGGAGTATTCCCTTCTCAGTAGCTCGTGGAACCTGGAGCTCGCGTTGTAGCGAGCTCCCCCTACAGTGAGCTATAGCATAGCAAGCTGTTCTATAGGCTTGTTACTTAGTTGCAATCGGGCTGTGGTGTTGAGCTGTTGCTCGTGCTGAGTCAGATCCACGTGTCATCATCTCAATGGGTCAGGTCAAATCATCCTCCATCAGTATTCATGATGTTTTTACATGGTCTTCTACACTACCATTCTTGCAGCATCTGATTGATCTTGATTCTCCTTTGAGATTTTAATGGATACCTTTATTTTCAAAAAAAAAAAACACGATAAGCGAAATTTCTTGAGAGTATCGGTTACCTAAGAAACCTATACCCTCATGGAGAATGGATAAATTACTTATCCATCTATTGAAAACACTAATCTCCTCTTGCCTACCTCTCAACCCAAGTAAGTGAAAACATAGAAGAATGACTCGGATGATGATTATCCGAAAAACACTTGCCCAAGTAAATGCTCAAATGTGCTGAATCCCTACTGTCAATGACAGCTCAAAGCTCGGCAAGCGTGTATGGGTGCTGAATCTATAAGATAGATGATGTCAGAGGGCTGGGGTGATTTCCTAGGTAAGCAATTCCGACGACCGAGTAAGTATCGAGCTCTCTGGGGTGATAGAAAGCAATAGAGCAGAAATTAGAGCAAGAGAATGTGTGTGTCAATTAGTGAGATACCTTCTCAGGGTGAAGGATCACCCATATATAGACCTCGAGGCTTGGTTGCGATGTGTAGACCTTGAGGCTCGTTGTGACATGCCCGATACATTTGGGTTGTTAATGCTCATCTGCTCATTGCTTTCGAGATACGTCTACACAACGTTACGGGTGCCCTTGTCCGCTCTCCTGTGAAGTGGAGGGAAGCGGGCTTGTCGTTGCTAGGTAGGCGTCACATCCATGAATGTCTTGTGCCAGTTATCTAGTGCGAAGGGAGAAAAGGGAAATCATGCCACGTAGGTCGGGGGCATGCTGAGATTGAAGAGGTTCCTTAGACCAAGGATTTCCCATGTCGAACAAGTAGGTCGGGAACACAGAGTAGTGAAGTCGAACGTGTGCTTTGAGCCAATAGGTCATTTTGTCGAGGTGCTCTTAAGTGAGGTCAATGTTCGCTCGGGCTTCATAAGCTGATCTGTCAAGGTGCATTCAAGCAGAGTCTGACCATGTGCAATGCCGAGGTGTCATGCAATGGACTACCACATGACAATATGTGATTGGAGGTGTTAATCATCCCTCATCAATTGACCCCCACTTCTGAGCTCGAGGTGAACAACTCGAGTGATGGAAGTAGTTTGGTTCGAGGCGATTCTTGTTAGACACTCCGAAGTTGAGTTCTTGTCAAGTCATGTGGATTCATGCCACTTCAGTTCACTAGTTTATCGTTTGATAGGTCACGTTTTCTCACATATGTCCTTCACACAAAGATTATCTATCATGGATGCCAAAAAACACACTTAATTGAATTTGGACCTTGGGAAACAAACCATTGCACCCTTTTCAACTATCAGATTGGATGGATCTCAGTCGTTGGTGATTTGGGGTTTTTGCCTATAAATAGTGAAGCTAGGGGGTTCATTTTCACTTGTCTCCTCTAAAATTGCCTTGAAGCGAGGTCGGTTAGAGGTAAAGTCATCTTAGTTTTTTAGCATTCTTTGGGTAAGTCCTTTTTTCCTCTCTTTCAATTCAACATGTCTAGTCTGTCTTATCATTTTGGTCTTGAGGGCGAGGAGGTTAGGGCTCCGAGTTGCGGATGAGGGATCCTTGACTCAAGTCAAGGTAGAGTCCTCTGTCTAGGCATAAGAGGATTCCCCGGTATGGGAGCACTGAAGTTATGGGGAGCCTCGGCAAGAAATAGATAGGAGTCTGGGTCTACTCGCTTTACCCTTGTTGATCTCCAACAAATTAGGGAGTGGTGCAACACCACCAAGAACTTTAGGTTTATTCTCCTCAGTCCTAGTCAGCTCCCTTGCGACCAATGGACAGAGAGGTTTGCATTTACGAGTAGTCCTTCGTTTCCGATCTTAGGTTTTCCCTTCATCCTTTCGTGGATATGGTTTTGAACTACCATTCCATGACCTTAGGTCAGTTTCACTTGAACTCTATGAGGGTTCTGATTGGCACCATCTCGGTTTTCCACCAATTTAAATTTTCCCTAAACATTATGACCTTCGTTGGACTGTGTCAAATAAAGAAGTTAGCTAATGAGGATGACGTCTTTTACCTATCGCACTGATCTTGACCCAAGCTTCTAGGTGGTTTCCCTTCCAAGGTGTTGGACTGGAAAAGAAAGTTCTTCTATGTCACAACTGAAGGAGGGTAGCCCTTCTCCTCGAAGTGGAGGGTGACCATCTCCAACATGGGTGGTAGTGGGACCCTGTCTACTCCGAAGGAGTCACAGGTTAAGGATTTGGTCTAAAAGAAGTTGGAGATCGGGGATTACTTGGCCAAGAAGGTACTGGTTCAAGCTGATTTGAGCCCAGTGGGTAGGTCGCATTACACTTCTTAGATATTTACTTTAAATTAGTTAACCTTATGGGGCGATTTTACATGCATTGCTTTATGTAGGAGAGACGACGAACGTTGATATTGCTAGAGTCCTTACTATCCTTGAAGGGATGAGATATCCATCGTATGGACGCCCGAATCTTGCAGAATAGAATGGGTGAATTTCAAAAATTTCTCTCCATCCTATTGGGAATCGTATGCCCTATTTTAGAAAAATCATATTTTTCAAGGATCAATCTTGAACCACGAACCGAACTAGATCTGAAAAAATAGTAGGAGAGGTATATACCTGATATGGAGAAATAATATCTCCCAATAGAGGTGTTCACGCCCAAGGAAGGAACTAAAGACTGCTCCCACTAAAGATGGCGCAGTGCAGGATGGAACAGAATCAGTAGTGTTCTTCCCAAGAACCTGGTGCTTCGCAAGAATCAGCAGGACGACACGTAAGCACAGCTTCCTATCAGTCCCTTCACAAGAAACTGATATCAAGATCTGATCTTGATCACTCCCACTGAGAACAATAGATCAAACTGGCAGATATGGCAGCAGCAGGAAGGAGGCGACAAGAGAGATTTAGCGCAGTAAAGCTGAATTCTCTCTTCTGTAATTTCAGCTCTGAAGACATGATGTAAAGTGTATCAAAGGCTGCCACCCCTTCCTCTTTTTATAACCTTAAAGGGACCTACTCCTAATCCTATTAGGAGTTGCTGATCCAAATCATATTTGGATCAGAATTCCCTTTAAGTGATAAGGGTTAACCCTTATCTTATTTGCAGATTGGATCAGCCTTCTCCTAATCTCATTAGGAGGTTTCCAGATCTGAATCACATTTAGATCTGGACTCTTTGAGTGAATAGGGTTAAGGCCCAATCCTATCTGCTAATCCAATCTCAGAATTCGCCCCTTATTTAACTGATCAAATCAGCCCAGTTCGAAATGGGCTTTAGGCCCAATAAGGTTATGTGCTCACTTAGCCTTCCAAACTGCTGTCCAGTTGGGCTTCCTTGTATGGCATGGGACCCAAACATTGATCTACACATCAGCCACATGGGTTCAGCCCAGCCTTTGTTACAAGGCCTGGCCGAATACACTATTATGGACAGTGCACCCCCTGAAACCCATCACATGGGCTCTATGGGCCCAACACTTACCCTAAGTGGTCCCTGGGCCAAGCTACCTTGTAACACCCAGAGACTGTGGGTAGATACAAGATTAGTCCATCAGGTATTACCCTCAATGGTCTTACACTTAACCTCTTAGCCCATAATGATCATACACTGCCCGACAAGAGAGGACCTCTCCTTCGGCTGCAAAGAACAGTGTTGCACTCTCCTCTCACATGGATCCCGGGAATTAAAACCTTTTTGCAAACATTTAGAAACCGTAATATAAATACTTTTATATCTCATATAAAATATATTTTGCAAAACAAATATCAACGGTTGAAATCGGCTGCCGGCAATCTTAGTTTCCATCAGAGAGTGCATCCACGATCATTACCTTTGTCCGACAAAGGGGCTGATCCTGTCACTATGATCACCCACTCAGATGAATTCTCAGACTATCCCAACATACCCAGGTTTTGACCCCGCTAAGGATATCACTGATTGGTATATCAAAGACAGGCTAATCCGACACCTAGTGCAGTATCATAATCGAGTCTAGGGGTCAGGTGTAACTTTCTAGTTTTGCCCATCAATCTCCAAGGTCCAGGGCAATGCTGGAAATCTGGTCCGGTTCAAAGGTTTAATTAATCCTACACTGCATGTACCTCGGGTCTCACCCTAGTGGCAGAGACAGGCCACCCCAACCGACTTGGCAGCACATCAGTGTCAGCCTTGTCAGGATAGGTCTCCCCAGACCGGCCCACTGGTTGTGAACGTTATAAACTAACACGAGTCTCATAAGTGTCCAGTTTATGGGTATTACACAGAAACACACCACAGGAACATGAATCAAATATGTACTTTATTCATTTACAATAAATTCATAATGTACATCATTCTGATTGGAGCTAAGGGCATACAACTGTCTAACAATCCTCCCGAAGAAGAGGAAGGTCCCTAAATCTAGAAGCTCGCGAGCAACGGGTGAGGATACCTTAAAGGCCAGGTCAAGGGAGTGGGTGCCTCATGAGGTGGTACATATTGATGTCAAGGAGGTCGAGGAGCAGTAGGTGGAAGAACCATCCAAGAGGGCATGTACTAAGGACACTAGCTCGGTGGTTCCTACCGCGAAGCAAACCCCCTTTGACCTTGACAAAAATTGAGGTCGGCGCTTCGAGCATTCAAATCCACTGGGGAAAGCAGAGTCTAGATCAAGCGGCCTTAGAGAAGAGATCATCTTGCAACCCCAAGGTCGCTCTCAAGTAGAGCAAGGGAATCTTGCTCCCCAATGACCCTATGGAGATGGGGAGTCAACTTCCCATTATACATGGCTTTCGATTGGTCTGGAACCTTATGATAGTAAGAGTTTGTTTTGACAAGAATGAGTACGCCTCTAATGCCCTGAGTAAGGGCTCCAAGTTGTGTTGCCAGCTCGTGGCCTTGTTCTTCCCGGAGTGTGACCTAGGAAGTTAAAGCTATCTATCGCCATCGAGGAGATAATGAAGAAGGTTGATGAGGATGTGGATGATGACTCCGACAACGAATGTGAGGAAGAAAGAGAAGTGTTTAGGGGTAGCGAGGAGGAGGTCACCGACGATGTGTCCCCAATGACGCTTGTAGGTGTTACCCGAACCGTGGGCCTTTTTTTTGGATTGAACTGGTAGTACCGATTTTTGGAAAACCGGTAACCTGAACTGAACCAAAACCAATCGGTTAATTGATTGACCGGTTTGGTTAACCGATAGTTTGGTTCGTCGATTTTTCAGTTTTTTTACTTTATAATATTTATTATAAAAATATATAATAAAAAAATATAAATATATATAAAATATTATATTTTAAATAATAAATAATATATAACATATTATAAATATATATTTATATTTAGTTCGATTTCGATCGGTTCGGTTTTTCGGTTTTTTTTGCTCATCTCTAGATGCTTAACCACTTGCCTCTTTTCTTGGCTCTATGTAAATATCAATTAATGTACTTTGGGCCTCCAATCTTAGCTTTTATTCTTCCTTTTTTTGCTGCTATGTACTAGAAATAGTAATGAAATGAACTCTTCTTTTCATATACTAACTTGTGTAAACCTCTTCTTCTCTGTCTTTTTGTCTTTTGAATGGTTGACACTAATCCGAGCTAGTCAATTTAATTATAGTGTTTCCTAACTAGGACTCCGTAAAGCGAGGTTGCATAAGCGGAGGTCCCGTGAGTGGCATTCAGGTAGTTCGGCAATTTTCCACTTTAGCTATTTTGGCCACTCAAGGTCGAGTTACCCATCCCAATTCACAAGGTTGGACTAAGTTAGACAAATTAAATCAAACTGAAATAAATCGAGGGAAATGATGAAGTAAATTGAACTAGTAAGACGAGAGTTTGAAATTTTAAATGTAGTACCTTTTGAGGTTCTAGCATTCCATGTATAGCGTACCGACCTCCCCTCCAAAGTTCTAAGCTCGTACGTGTCGGGTTTTAAGGCCTTGACAACTTTGTAGGGTCCTTCCCAATTTGAACCAAGTTTCCTGAACCCGATTCGGGTACCATAACCTTCCAAAGTACTAGATCACCAACTCGGGAGCAATGTCTCTTGACTTGGGCATTGTGGTAGTGGGTTACTCGTTATTGGTAGGTCATAGTTCGAACTTGGGCTTGTTCTCGCACTTCTTTTAACAGTCTAAGTTTGTCTGGAGTTCTTCGCAGCTTTCATTCTCATTGTAGGTCTTTGATCTTAAAGTTGACACCTCAATTTTGATAGGGATAACTGCCTCAATGCCAAAGGTGAGGTTGAAAAGGAGTCTCTCTGGTGGATGTCTTGCTCATAGTTTAGTATGCCGATAACATGCTAGCGAGTTCTTTCACCATTGTCCCTTAGATCGTGCAAGTCGAGTCTTCAAACCGCGAAGGATGGTTCAGTTGGTCATCTCAACTTGCTAGTTGGCTTAGGGTAGGCAATTGAAGTATTGGATCCCCAGCTCGGCGCACTTGTCTTGGAATTTGATATCTGCGAACTACTTGCCATTGTCTAAGATCAGCACCTATGGTAGCCCAAATCTGCAAATGATACTCTTCTAGAAGATGTTTTGGACGTTCTAAGCTATGATGTTGCAAGGGGTTCAGCTTCCACCCACTTAGTGAAGTAGCCAAAGGCCATGACAAGAAACCTCCTTTGGCAAGTGGATGGTGGGAAAGGACTAAGGATGTCAATCCCCCATTGAGCGAACAACCACATATTGGTGAGGTATTGCAAGTTAAAGACTGGCTAGAGGAACATTGGCATGGCATTGACATCAGTCACATTGTTGGACCAATCGGATTGCATCTTCCTTCATGTTGAGCCAATATTAGCCTAGATGAAGTGCTTTCTAAGCTAGCAATCTAGCCCCCAAGTGTTTACTATAAATTCCTTCTTGGATCTCTTTAAGTACATACTCTGCCATGGTAGGTGGAAGACATCAGAGGTAAGGCAGAGTAAAGGACTTTTGATACATCTGATCACCGATGATGGCATAGTGGGTAGATTTGCACTCAATCTTCCAAGCTTCACCTTGATTGGCAAGTAGTGTTCCGTCATCACCAATGATGACGTAGTGGGGGCGATTCAACTCGTCTCCATCATCTATACCGAAGTGATTTCAACCTCTATCGCTTTCTTTCTACTAGTACATGGCAAGTCTTCAATGTGAACCATCCTCCAAGCGTTGTCCACAGAACCGGGTAGCCTTGAAAGCACATCAACCTATGCATTCTTGGGCCTCAGGATTTGGTGAATGGAGAACGAGTCGAACTACTTTGAGAGTTCTCGTTCCTTTGCCAAATACTTGATCATTACTGGTCCCCAAGCTTCGTATTGTCTGTTGACTTAATTAACGACGAGCTAGGAGTCACTATAGACCTCAATATTTTTTTGCGTTGATCACTTTGGTTAGGGACAATCTGACTACCAATGCTTCATACTCCTCTTTGTTGTTCGATGCTTTAAATATAAATCTAAGTGCGTACCCAATTGGAACTGAGCCACTTACGCAAAAAGTGTTTAAGAAACATGTGGATAGTATGGGACTGAGGCTTGTATCCGATTGGACCTAAGTGCAAGTGGAAGTTGTTAGACAATGTATGCCCTTAGCTCTAATCAGATTGATGTACATATACATTTATCGTAAATGAATAAAAGTACATTATTGTTTCGTGTTGATATTGGTATATTTCTATGAAATTACCCCTTAAATTGGACACTTATGTGACTTGTGTTAGTTTAGAATGTTCTCAACCGTTAGATAGACTTGGTGAGTTTATCCTGCCAAGGCTGACACTGATGGTGCTACCAAAGAAGTTGGGGCATCTTGTCTCAGCTACTAGGGTTAGACCCAAAGCACATGTAGTCACTACAAGAAAATAGAGTTGTAGCAACATTTTTCAACCTGGTTGTTTGGCGACTGCCGCTAAAAAGATGGATTTTTAGCAGTAGTTGATTAAAACTGCCGCTAAAATATTCCTCCCACCCTCTCTCACCCACTGAAAATATTCACGCCTCTCTTGCCCTCTCTCTCTCTCTCAATCATCCCTCTCTCACTCTGTCTCTCACTCAGTCGTCTCTCTCCTTTTCTCTCTCTCTCTCTCTCTGTTGTTCGTTCCTCTCTCGCTCTCCCTCGCTCTCAGTCATTCTTCTCTTTCTCACCCTCGCTATCAGTACGGTAATAGGTTTAATGATTCTTCTGGGATGTTAGATTTCTCCATTTAGTTTGAGCCCATCAAATTTCGATTAAGACTAAAAACATTTGCACCGTATACTCTAGGTAAGTCAAAACAAAAAAACACCAAATTTTTAGTTTATCCTTTTTTTGGAAATAAACAAGGTTGTTTTCTTCATCCTAGATTAACCTCAAATCCACTATTTTCTCTTTTTTGTTTGTCTGATTATCTTATAATTAATGAAAGAATAATCTATTTGGTTACAATGCCTTTCAAAAGATCTCTTCGGGAGCTCAGGGTGATGAGGGATGGAATTTCATGCAAATCGAGGAGAGGGGGAGAAGGAAAGGATGTGGGCAGCCATAGGAGATTGCATATTTGCCCTGATGTGTCACGGTTCCAAATGGATTTGATTGAACAGGGCCCGTGGGCTAACCTATCTCTGGAGTTACTTATGGATGTGATACAGAGAGTGGAGGATAGCTAGACATCGTAGCTTGCGAGGAGAAGTGTCATTGTTTGTGCGTTTGTTTGTAGGTCATGGAGAGAGATTGTAAAAGAGATTGTCAAGACTCTTGAGCAATGCAGAAAGATTACCTTCCCTATCTCATTCAAGCAAGTTTTACACCTCTCTCTCACTCTCTCTCTCTCTCTCTCTCTCCAGATAATATTCTTTTGCTCTCTATTTTCTCTACTAATTTTCTTTTTTTTTTGGTTGTCATTGCTTCAACTTTGAATTGCTTGGGCCCTGTGACTCACCCATTCAGTGCTTTATAAGGAGGGACAGATCAACTTCTACTTATCGACTCTATCTTGGTCTTTGCCCTGATATATGCTTTATTTTGCAAATTTTTTCATCTCCTAAGACATTATTTTTATTGTCATATTATATTTCTTTTGTTGGTCATTGTTTGAAACTTTGAATTGCTTATCCAACAAAAATTTCAATCTAATTAATTCAATATTGCTTGGGTGCTTATTTCCACAGCTTTAGTGCAGCCACACTTGCCTTGCTCAAGTGCAAATTGGGTGTCTTGTTCCATTTTCCCCTTGTTTGTTAGATTAGAAAAAGAAAACATCAAGACAATCTTTGTTTTATTTTCAGAGCCCTAATTTATACATTTGGGGGTGAAAACAGTATGAATTCAGCATAATTTGATTCTCTTAGAGGTGAAAATTTGGGTATAAAAGCAAAAACCAATGTTCATTCATATAACATTTTTTCTCTTTCTTAGAAATTAGAAAGTTCTTGTCCTCTACGTTTTTGATGAATGGTAGCAATGAATGCCACAGTGCAGTACACACTGAATTGAGCTCCCGATGACATGCTGAGACCCATTAAAAAAAAACAGTTTTCTTTTGCCCTCTGACTGAGGATGTGCCTTCATTAGGCCCCTGAAATAGTTATTATTAACATCAAACCTGATTATTTCTGAAATATAAATTAGAATTTAGATCATTTAAAGATCAACAGAACCTGATCATAAATAGCTTGTTTTGACCACCATTAAACTACAATTTTGAATTTAGCATTTCAGCTTGATACCATCTCAGTGATCTATGGAAATTAACAAATCTGACTTGGTAGAATAATTGCTGGTTAAGTTGGATCTTAAAATTGGTTGCAAGACAACAACTCTTAATTTTCCTTAAGTTGCAGATACCTTCCTTTTGTAAGTAAAAGAAAAAAGCTCTGAAGCAAAATTTGCATTTGCTGCTATGATACTTGGATGTCTGTACAAGGGAGCCACATCGTATAAGATACTTGAACTTTATATGAAATTTGTATCCAATACCATATACAGTCATGTCCTCACTGAATCTGAGTAACATAAGATTGCTGGCCATAACAAACAGTCTTATATATTAGTGCCTCACAAACCACAAGTACAAAAAGCAAATAGCCAAAGTTTTTTTTTTTTTTTTTTTTTTTTTTTTGCATCCATCCTTGACGTTGTTGCAATATGCATAAGTAGAAAAACATATGATTGTTTTCAAGGTGCCAAGGTGAACCTAGGCATAAGTAGAACTTAGGCACCTAGGCATCGCCTAGTGTCTCAAAACTAAATTTATTTTTCATACTGTTTCTAGGCCTGTGTCTCAAAAATAAACCTTTTCTTCTGTAATATCTCATAAATAACCATTTTCTTCCTACTCTTTCAAGGATGGTGTCTTAGAAATAACCATCGCCTAGTAAAAGAGGGTGCTACTCTGTTTTTGTCATATAAAAAGAAGAAAAAAAATCAACAAATAAGGAGAAAAAGGGCGGAACCCCTGTTGCTTTAAGTATTCATTCACTCTTTTAAGCCTTCAAATTCTTCAAAAATTTTTGAAGTCTTTGAACTTCAGTTCTTTATCACTTGAAAAATCTTGAAGTCTTTGAACTTCACTGAACTTCAGTTTTTTATTGCTTTTTTTTTTTTTTGGTAAAGAGCTCTTTATCATTCGAACCCTAATATAAAAAAGTCATAAGTGCACTGATTTATAAAGTAATAAAAACAATATTATGGTGTAGCATGGCCTGTGCTAATATTATGCGATAAAAATATAAAAATATTGTAATATAGTGTAAGGTTTGATATATAATTGATTGGCATTTAGGTGTCGCCTTGACAACTATCCCGTTGGTTTAAATTTCCTTTATTGTTGGGAAGGGTGGATCAAGCACTAATTGGTACTCCTAGATGTATTGGTTGAAGGTATTAAAGCAATATTATGTGGACACAGAATGATACTGGTTTGACGATGCCATTTGTGGATCCTTCCCACAATGTCTCATTATTATGTGAAGGTATTAAAGCATGAACATCTGCAATGATACTGATTTGACGGTGGCCTCTGTTAACAATTTCCAGCTCGTGGCATCTGTGGATCCTTCCCACAATGTCTCATTAGCAGAGAAGGAAAAGGTAATACTACAGTTTGGAAAGATTGGCAAAGACATCTTCACTATGGATTTTTGCTACCCACTCTCTGCCTTTCAATCCTTTGCTATATGCTCGAGCAGCTTTGACAGTGCTAAACCAGTCTGCGAATGACCCCAATTCGTGTTATAGATCATTCCTATGGTACTTCCATGAAAGGTGGTTGTAAATGGAAGTCCTTTCGTGTCTGCTACTTGTCATCTCTGAGTACCTTAGTTGTGAGGACTTTAGTTTTTAAGAGGGCAATCTGGGCAACAATTTCTTGTTTTGTGGGTTGCAACCTGTGGATGGGAGTTAACCTGTAACACTTCCTCTGGAGTTTGTAGTTACCATCAATATCAAGTTATTTTATTTCTTTAAATTTGCAGAAACCCTATCATACCTATTTTACTTGATATTAGAAGTTTCTACATTGACGTGTAGGCACATGTACTGATTATTGAGTTGCTTGTTATACCAGGAATTTGCAGTTGTTGGTGGAAAGAATTCAAAGGCTAAAAGCAGGACATAAGGGTTGTAAAACTGGAGGGGACAATATTCTGAAATTTTCAAAAACTCACTTCTGGGACGTGAAAGGAAAATCAAGTTCACCCAAATCTAACATCCGTGCAAACAGACACACCTCAGAAACATCAAAAAGTTGAACCTATTGCTAAGGAGGAGGGAGAGATGTCTGATACTGAGCTATATCAGCAATTCAATGAAGAAAAATGGATGAAGTGGTGTTCAAATGTCATCCTCTAGGTTGTACTTCTTCCTTCATCTCTGATTTAGTAGATGTTGTGCTTGAAGCTCTACCTTCAGCCACAACCATGTCTACCACAAGCACATCTAAAGACGATACTGAGGATCTAGTCAAATATGCAATTTCAATCAACAGCATTTTCTGAGTCATCCATACACATACTATGCCACCACCCATGCTTGTATTTTTGTAAATAAGTTTTTGGGAGAGGCCGAAGAAGTTTTTGTAAAGAAGTCTTTTGAATGGAGCTTGATATTTTTAAGAAAAAATGGACGAAATTTGTATTTTTGAGAATGAATGAATGAATTAATGGAATTTGTATTTTTGAGAATGAATGAATGAATGAATTATATATATATATAATAGTTTTAGTGGCAGTCGGTGCATCTCTATAGCAATAGTCACGACTACTGCTAAAACTATAACTAGTGGCAGTTTTTAAGCTTTACCAGTAGTCGGGAAAACTGCCGCTAGAACTTTTAGCGACAGTTGTTTTAGCGGCAGTTTGTTGACTGCTAGTAAAACATTTAGTGGCAGTTTTTTATGCCGCCAAAAGTCATTTTTCTTGTAGTGAGTGTGTGTTTGGTTGAAACTGGATAATTTTCTAGTTGTGCCCTGAACTTTGGAGATTGGTGGAAAAAACTAGAAAGTTATACATAATTCTTAGACTTGATTATGATACTGCACTAGGTATTGGATTGGGATGTCTTTGATATGCCAATCAATAAGATCCATTGTGGGTCAAAACCTGAATATGTTGAGGGCAGCCTGAGAATTCACTTGAATGATAGGGCTCACACTCTCTCTGATAGAAACCTAAATTGTCGGCACTATGTTTAAGATTTTGTTTTGCAATATATATATATATATATATATATATATATATATATATATATATATATATATATTATGTTTTATGATTAATTCCTAAGATCCATCAGAGTAAAGAGTGTGGCATTGTACCTTACAGCCAGGGGAGAGGTCATTCCCTATCAGGCAATATTGTGGTCATTATGGGCCGAGAGGTTAAGTGTAAGAGACCATTATGGGTTGATTACATAATGGGATTTATCTTACTTAAGTCCATTATCCATAGGTCTTCATAGGATGGCTGAATTCAATGATCATTTAAGTGTAAATGTCGGGCCCATATTGAGCCCATAGTGATGTGCTCAGGGGTTCACTATGTTTAGCAGTGAATTCGGCCAAGCCTTTTCACAAAGGCTAGGTTGAACCCATGTGGACTTATGTGAGGTCATTGTGGGGTCCCGCACCATACAAATCAAGTCTAAGTTGGCCATGCAACACCCTTAGGTCGTGAGCCTTATAACTGATAGGCCTAAGGCCCATAATTAATATGATTAATTAAGTTGTCACATGACAGCTTAAGTTGTCATATGACATAGGGCGAATCTGGGTTTAGATCTGGGTATGGAGCACCTAATCTTATAAGAAGATAAGGTATATCTCTAATTAGAGTCCAGATCTGATTTAGATCTGGATTATCTCCTAATTAGATTAGGAGATAGCTTCATAAGAGATTATAAAAGGGGAGGGGTGGACCAGTTCAAGACAGCTACATAATTTTGCAATTTCTGGTTCTTCCTGCACCTTTTTGTCTCCTAGTTTTTCCCAATTCGACCTCAGCTATCTGAGACTGATATAGATTAGGTTTTCCTCTAATTTTTGCAATAAAAAATCAGGGGATAACAGGCTCAACTCCCCTAATTCGATCCAAGCAGTTGGGTTGCAGTTTTGTTGAAAACTGTGTTGGTGAACTGGTGTTAGGAATACACTGCACCATCTTCAATGGAGGCTGGTTTTAGGACTAGTTTGGGTGTGAATTTCCACCTTGGGATCTGCGTTTGTGGTATCTGTATCAGGTATACATCTCCCTCTTTGATTGGTTTCAAATTTGGTCTGATTCCGTGCAAGACCGATCTTGAAAAATGCAGTTTTTCAAAACATAGGGAATTCGATTCCTAGAAGTATTAGGAAAATTTCACCCAGCCATTTAGCATGGTTCGGCCATCCATATAATGGATCCTAACCCTTCCAACACTACCATTCTTAAAGCCAAAGGGCATGACTCTATAGCAATACAAATCATTTTTAGTAATAAAACTACTCTTTTCTTGATCTAAGGGATCCATCTGGATCTAGTTGTAGCTTCAAAAGACGTTTATGAAGCTCAATAGCTCAAATCCTGTTATGGCATCTACTACCTGATTTATCATATGAGTGAAAAGCTATCCTTTGGGTAGGTTCTATTCAGGTCAGTAATCAATACATAAGCGCCACTTCCCACTTTCCTTTTTAACGAGTACCGCATTGGCTATCCAGTCTGGGTACTTCACTTCTCAAATGAAATCGGTGTTCAAGAGCTTCCTAACCTCCTCGTCAATGGCATTGCACAAATAAGGGGCCAAGTTCCTTTTCTTTTGTTTCATAGGTCTAAAATTCATATTTACGTTAAGCTTATAAGTAATAATAGATGGGTCAATCACATGCATATCAATGACTAACCAAGCAAAAACATTAGAATTTAATTTAAGGAATCTTACCAGTTTTGTGCAAAGGGGATCTTGAAGAAGTGACCTAATCTATAGGTTCTTCTCAGGATCATTCTCAAATAAAGGAACCAACACTACTTCCTCGATGATCTGTCCTCGATTATTGCCGATCTCATTTGGAAAGTCTAGTTCGATAGTTAAGGACTGCTTTCCCTTAAGTGCCACCACACAATACTTTCTCGACTCGAATCGATCCCCCTAAACTATGTCAATCCCTCGCTCAATTAGGAACTTCATGGCGAGGTGATACATAGATACAACAACTTAGAGGTAATGCAAAAGAGGGTGACCTAATATGACATTGTATGGCGAATGTGTTTCAATAACCAAAAACTCTATCATCACAATAGCCTTGTTCGACGAGGTCACCATTGTTACTGGAAGGTTGATCTTCCCAATTGAATGAACTACAACCCCACTAAAGCCAACCAATTGTGCGTCAGTTGGGATGAGCTGTTTTTTGTCAAGTTTAATCTTCTCAAAAGCATCCAAAAACAAGACGTCAAGGGCGACCTACCATCATGAGGCAAGTGGGCATGATCTTTCAAGTCTTCTTCTCCGAATGAGATCATTTCATCTGGTTTTGACCACTTCGGTGGTGGACTGCTTTCTCTGGACTACAACTCCCAAACTAATGCTTTTCATGAAAGAATGGTAGGATCCATCTAATGGACGCCATAAAGGTTGCGGAATGGGTGGGGCGAATTTCAAAAATTTCCTGCCTTCTCCCAACTGGGAATCATATTCCCTGAATTTAGAATACAATATTCAAGGATCTACTTGAACCCTAATCAAACCAGATCTGTACCAAAAGATAAATGGGAGGATT
>NW_010729224.1:546772-568056 GCF_000365185.1 Nelumbo nucifera | reverse complement strand
TCCAGTTTTAGGGTTTTACACAGAATTAAACCAAACAACATGAATCAAACATGCACTTTATTTATTTCCACTAAATAACAAAAGTACATCAAAATGATTGAAGCTAAGGGCATACAAAACTGTCTAACATTTCAGGCAGTCAAGTTGCACCCGACCACTATTGATCTGCCAACGGTCATTGTAATTACCACGATGAGTGCTTCTTCCTCGACCTCCTTTTCTTGATATTTAGGATACTTGATAGGTCGGGCATCCTTCTTAACGAACTGCTTGAGGTAACCACATTGGATTAGATCCTCGACCTCATTCTTCAAGTCCTAACAATACATTGTATCATGTCCAACGGTCCGATGAAACTTGTAGTACCGGTCCCAGTTTCCATTTGCCAAGTTACCTCTCATGCATGGGGACTACTTTAGATAGTTTGCTTATTTGATCTGCATCAAGATATCTCCACTCTTGAAGTTCAATGGTGTATAGGTTTGGTACCTTTTGGGCGGAGTCCAAGAACGCCTAAGTGGTAATCAAGATCATCTAGACGAACCTCCCTTACCCCAACTTTGCTTATTAGAGCTTTGGGGCGCTCAAGGTGTCTAACCAACTGGGTTCATGGTCTCTAGACGAACTATTGTGGTGATCTTCCCTAGAACCCAGTCATCTCTTGACAGGTTCATGTCGAGGATGCCTTCTATATCTGTTTCGTTTGGAGAACAAGACCATCGTGGAGCGTGAGTTGTCCAACTTGTAGGAAGAGTTTGTTCTGCTACCCTCTTCCTTAAGCACATAACTGTGGTCTCATTGCTCTGACATGCAGGTCCGGACAAGGCTATCATTGCCGTTTGTTGTTCTGAGGTGTTGTTGGAGCCAAAGGAATTTCCGATGGTGCGGGTGGTTAGTTATCTTGATTTCATGCCAGAATCTGCCCCCTATTGGTGTATTGTGCTGCTCTCAAGGTAGCTACTATTTGGCTGCAGCTCCGTGTTCTTCCCAAGCTTGTAGATGGATGCTAGTCACCCCCCCTTGGTGTCACAAAGGGCTCAACATTCTAGGACTGTCCCTCAGAGGAAGATCCACCAGCGACTTGAGTGTCCTTGTTCTTTGGAGAAGACATAGTGAAAAAAAAGAAAGAGGAAATGGCCTTTGTGTTCGATAGTTCTCACAAACAACGCCAATTGATGATGATCAAATGTGTTTGATCCCTATTGTTGATGATAGATAAGAGCTCGACAAGCGTGCTTGGATGTTGAATATGCAAGACAGATGATGTCGAAGGGCTCGGGGGATTTCCTAGGAAAGGAACTCCAATGGTCAAGTAAGTACTGAACTCTCCAAGGTGATAGAAAACAACAGAGTAGGAATCAAAGCATGAGAGTGTGTGTGCCAATAAGTGAGCATACCTTCTGAGGGTGAAGGATCACCCATATATAGACTTCAAGACTCGATTGTGACATGCCCAACATGTTTGGGCTGTTAATGCTCATTCGCCCATTGCTTTTGGGATACATCCGCACAATGTTGTGGGTGTCCTTATTCATTTCCCTGCGAAGCGGGCTTGTCATTGCCAAGTAGGCATTGTGTCCTTGAATATCTCGGACCGGCTATACGATGCAAATGGAGAAGAGGGAAATCATTCCACATAGGTCGGAGGCATGTTGAGGTCGGAGAGGTTCCTCAGACCACTAGTTGTCCGAGTCAAACAAGCAAGTCGGGAGTGTGGAGCAGTGAAATCAAGCGTGTGCTTTGAACCGATGGGCTGATTTGTTATGGTTCTCTTAAGTGAGGTTGATGTTTGCTCGAGCTTCATAAACCGATCTGTTTAGGTGCATTCAAGCAGGATCCGACCATGTACAAGTGTCATGAAATAGTTTCGGACTAATACGTGGCAAGACGTGATTGAAGGTGGGCCACATACCGAAAACCCAACTACCAAAAAGCAAATGAGATCTTGGTCACAACAGTTTAGAAAATTTTTCCTTTTATTTCCTTTTTTATTTTTTTACTCCATGTCATTTTTAAACAACCAATGAGATGCTCTCCTTCCCCATAAAAAAATTACCTAAAATCTCTCTCTCTCTCTCTCTCCCATGTTCCCAATAACCTAAATAATATCATCAACTAAAAATTCTCCTAAGCTACCTCCCCCATTATCCCCCACTTTTTCCTAAATTATCTCTAATTCCTATTTATCCTCTCCCCCGCTTTTTATTTATAACTATCTAAAGAAAGTTTGAATTAAAAAGTTTAAAATTATTTAAATATTCAAAAAATTATATAATAACCTTAAAATATTTATTAAAAACAAAAATAATTATAATTGATTTAATAATATTCATACTATTAATAATTTTATGTTTTTTCAAAATACATCATGAAATAATTTACTAACAATAAATTAGGGTTTTTCAAATTATTCAATTTAAATGTTATTCAAATAATAAAAATTTAACAGTAAAAAATAAAATACTATTTAAATAATTCAAGAACTAAATATCTTAAATAACAAAATATAAAAAATGGATAAATGATTATATAATAAAATATTTAATATTATGTAATCATTGTAATAGAAATAAAATTCAAATAACAAAAAAAAATTAAATATTTTATATATTATTTAAATATTTAAATAACTAAATATTTTAACTAACGTAATATAACATAACTAGATTTTAAATAGTTAAAATAATGAAATTGTGTAACAAATTTAAAAATTATCTTAAAACTATAAAATAATTATAACATAATATTCAAATTAATAATAATTTAATATTTTACAAAATTAATAACGAAATTATATAATAATAGTATAAATTATAATTTTATGGATTATT
Source organism: Nelumbo nucifera (assembly GCF_000365185.1). The sequence goes on along the minus strand of NW_010729224.1, from coordinate 565,225 downwards.
AAATTCAATAAATAATTAATATTTTCAAATTTAAATAATGAGATTATCTAAATAACAGAATAATATTGTAAATAACTAATTTCACTTATATTAATTAACAATTCCGAAAATAACTTTAAAAAAAAATAATATTTATTAATAATAATTATAAAATTATAATCTATATTTATTATCTATATATAATAAAATTAATATTTATTGTATTTTAATTATTTATTTATTGTTTTGCGGTAAATATATTTTCAATAATTATGTATAAATCTATTTTTTATTTAATATAAAATTTTCAATAATTATTGGAGAGTAAACTACTGTTGTTTAATTTTTTAAGTTTAATTTATTAATTAATATTTATTAGAGATTAAACTATTATTTGAGATTACACTATTTATTGACTACTTTAATATATTTTTTAGTATTTATTGTATTTTATAATTATTATATTTTCATTATCAATATATTTTCAATAATTGTGTATTTTTACAATAAAATTTCAATAATTATTGGAGATTAAACTATTATTATTTATTAGAGACATATTAAACTATTAATTTAGCTGAAATTAAGAGTATTCATGGGTTGGTTCTGTTTGGTTGTAGGCTGTTTGGCCAACCAAATCAACCTGGTCAAGTTGGGGAGTTGGTCACCCGTAGCTAACTGACCATTAGTGAAAATCAGACAACTTGGGTTGTATAAGTTTAGGTCATTTTTTCGATTTGGTTAGTCGGTTCAAAAGATTTAAGCTTAAAAATTAAATTTAAATTTAAAAAATTACAGTGGCATTATTAAAAATTAAAATTTATGATAATATATATATATGGCCAGGTAGATTAATTTTGGTCGATTTATAAATGGCCAAAGTGAAATTGACTTGGTTAGGTTGGGAAATTGTTGAACCAAAGTTGACCGGAAATACTAGAAAACCAACCAACTCAATTCAAGTTGGTCAGGTTGGTTAGTTTCATCAATTTGAAGAACAACCCTAGCTGAAATTAATTATTATTATTTTTGTAATGTAAAAAAATATTAAAAGTAGTATATAAAATATAAGAAAAAATCTATGATGCGGGAAAGATATGGTATCATAAGAGTTTTGATCAATCAAAATCCACCCATGAATTTTGATAAATAACACTTGATTGGCTACCACATTTATGATAGCAATTGATTGGTCAAAAAATTTTCAGATATCATATCTTTTCCATGTCATAATCAAACCCAAAATATAAATAATTATTAATTATTTAAAAATTAAAAGTATAAAACAATTATATTCTTTTGTATGTTTCTATTATTTAACCTTCACTTAATAAATTGATGCACAGGCGTGAAAAATTAAAAGCAATCATAAAGCGAGACATAGGGTGGGCCGAAAGGGTTATCTTCCCCTTGTCTATTTTTTATCTTACGGAAAGATGATTGTCCATTTTTTATTGGGATACTTGCAATTCTGCTGACATCATGAATCATTATAAGAACCCAAGGAGAGGGAGATCCATCCTTCAATAATGGTATATGCTGTATACCTTTGCATCAAAGCAAGAATAATGGCATATACCTTGCTTCTTTAAATACCTGATTTGCCCCTCCCTCCCTTCTTTCTAACTTATAAGGATTCGGGTTTCAAGATTGTATAATAAGATTGTTTGGGACAAGTTGATTTTAAAGAGGATTAACACTTTCTTATTGCTTCACTGCTTCAATTACAGTGCTTTATTCATACATTCATTGCTTAATCATCAAATTAAAAAAAAAAAAAAAAACAGAGAGAAAAAACCCAATTATTAAGAGAAATTATTTGTTGTTTTTTCCTAAGTAATCATCATTTCACCAAAAAGAAAAAAAGCAAAATAAACCGGGTCTTTTGAGGACATATTTGTCCTATTACAAAAGAACTTTACAAAAAATGAAAAAGAAATAGTTTTGTTCAGAGGAGGGAACACCACCTTCCACTTGGCTTCTGGCGTGGAACCACGTGGTTCTATTCAAGCCGTTTGATCCCGCAGCTGAATATCCAACGGTGAGTGCTTGCCTACAACGCATGTCCGGAAATGCCTCAAGTGTGGGAAACCGAAACCGGTCACGTGCTTCCAGGCGCCAGGCCGCAGCTGCATCCGTATCATCTCCACTTCCTCCAACCAATAGTACGAGGTCACGTGTCCGTCAGTTAGTTAAGCGCTTCACGCTTCCTCGCCTTCCCTCCAACTCAATATAAAAATCGTTCTGATGCTTTGTTCCACTACTGCGGTTTTCTTAAAAATTTCCCGTCGTCGAATCCAAGCAATGGAAGTCTCCGGCGTTGTCTTCCGGTCAGTTCCGAGCCTATCTAGTGCTGGATTTGATACCCAGTACTTAAAAGCGTCTTCATCTTGTCTGTGCGTAGATGCCGGAAGCCGGTCTTCTGGCAACCTCCGTATCGTGGGTCCTCGGGATCCCAATGTTGTTATAAAGACTAGAACGTTTTCAGGGAATTCGAGTTCTGGATTTTCCAATAATGGGCATTTGCAGTACTATGTACCACCTAGATCAGGTGGGGACAAGAAGGAGAAAGTGAAGGAAAAGAGCTCAGAAATCGCAACAAGAAAGAAGAGGTCGAAATTGATTAAAGGATTATCGAAGGACTTGTTGAAGTTTTCTGGAATGGATTTTGGATTGGAGGTTGAAAATGGGATGGTTGCGGAAGTTAAGGGGAAGATGTTTACGGTAAGATTCCATACTACTAAATCGACTATGTCTCTCTGAATGAATCGTCTCTTTTGGCTATTCTTTGTTGGATTTTGGTTGAATTAGAGCAAATGAATGCTTTAAAGGCTCGGTAGAAATTTCTTGAATGCTTTTCTGTTCCTTTTATTTTTTTTTCTTTTCCTTTTTCTGGGAGAGGAAGGGGAAGAAGCTCCGTTAGTTCCATTCTTCCACAGCTTTTCTTTTTGGTTTTATGTGGACTCTGTTATTTAAAATTTTCCAGTATCCTTGCTTCCCGTTAGTTTGGACGCCATCAATTGAATATGGCTTCGAATTTCAGTTGAATTTCTTCATTGATTTACCCAAAAAAGTAAAAAAAAAAAAAAACAAAAGATACCTTCTGTAACTCTATGTGAAAAGTTGAAAATTGAATCGCATCTTAAATGCTGAAATTTGGACAAAATACAAAATATGTTTCTTCTTATTATTTCAATATCAATATCCTGTTATTATCCAAAAGAACTGAATTTTTCACCAATAGCATATATGTTTTTTTTTGTTTCCAACTATTTCTTGGGTTCTTTGTTTCCAATAATTCCAGGGATAGATAGACTGACATTTTGGTCAATATTTTGAAATATCATACAAAGGGAAAAAAGGGAAAATAAACTCAATTTGCATTTTCATATTTCATGTTGCTACAAGTAGGCAGAAAAAAATATATCTTTAGCGAGATTTCTAGACATAATTTTTCTTTCTCCTTTCCTTCTTTGTGGATGGTTTATTGATCCTTTCTTTAAAAGTTGGCAGGGGCAATTTCATTCATGGAGGAGAAATTGTTTCTGGTTTGGAATTATAACATTAATATGAGTACAAGATGGTTTCTAGTAGAAATGCAAAGCAAAACAAATTGATCTTTTTTTTTTTTTGCTTTGAATTGTAAATACAGGAAGCAGCAAAGGCTCTATTAGCACAACTACAACAGTTAAGAGCCAAAGAAAAGGAGATGAAGAGAAAGAGAAAACAAGAGAAGACCAAGATGAAAGCTGCGCAGATGAAAAGCAGGGTTAACCGTGAATCTTCTGCAGGCTACTCAGAATCAATTGACAGTGAGTGTGAAGAAATCGGTGACATGAGCTGCCTGAGAAATGATACTCCAGAAACAAAGTTAGACGAACCAGAGCAGGAGGTAGGTGCAGTACAAACTAGCCCAAGTGAGCCAATAATCCAAGGAGACAAAGACAAGATTGAAGATTGCAGTGCAGACATTTGCAAACGAGAATGCCACAATGGAAGTGATGCTAGTTGTTGCAGTGGAAGTAGCGTTGGTGTCAATGATCAAAGTAATTTAGCAAATGGGGCATCGACGAAGAGGATTGAAGTTTGCATGGGTGGAAAGTGCAAGAAATTAGGTGCTGAGATGTTGTTGACAGAGTTTAAAAAGAGACTTGGGGTTGAAGGAGCTGTTGTTGGGTGCAAGTGCATGGGCAAGTGCAGGGATGGTGCTAACGTGCGGATTTTGAATGGGTTGGGTGTTGAGGGAAAGGATGAATCTGTCAGGGGCCCAAGCAATCATCTGTTCATTGGTGTTGGCTTGAAGGATGTAGCTACAATTGTAGAAAGCTTCTTTGGGGAAGAGAGGGATGATTTTGGTCTGTTGACAGTGTCTTGAAACAAAGTGGTGCCTTTGTGCCTTCAATTTAAAATAAGGTTTAAATTGATAGCGGAAACAAGTGCAATTAAACAAATTATGATCAATCAATGAAGTGCAGACTTGTTGATCAACTTGGTGGAAATCTGAGCTTACTGAAAGCAAACATTTGTTTCAAGATAGTATTAGTAGTAGCAAGATGGATTACTTTATGCGTTTTCTTTTAATGTCCACAGGCTACACAGTGAATTGATTGAAAATATATGGATGAAGTTAGCAAGAAAATGGTGAATGCAATGCATTTGGATGTGTTTTTTTCTCGTTTTCATTGTGATTCTCCTTTTTCTTGGGAAGAAACAAGTCCAACACAAAGAAGAAACTGAGCAACCTCTGGAGAATTTCCACAGTATCGTTGAGCAATAACCAGGCTTCCATGATAAACACTGAGGTTAGAATCATTGTTTATCGTAATCCAATAACATTGACGAGCAACCAATAACAAGTATAATACATTCAGTACTAATAAATAAGTACGGTTCACAACAAAGAGAACTTACTAGGAAATGTACAACAGAGTAGCTCACAAGTCACAATTAACAATACACTATTGAGCAAGCCAAAACCTGCAAAAGTAGATTATGCTTGATTCCCGCTGGGCTAAACTACTAGAAAAGCATACCACCGTTTATTATTGTTAAGCAATTACAAGACCAATATCGCAAGTCTACTCGCCCCTCTGATTATACGCTGATCTGCACTTGGCTTGTCAGTGGTTTCTACAATTAATGGGTCTGGAAATTTATGAGACATGAGAACAAGTTAATTCAACATCCAAGAAAAATGATCATATTTCTCGGTAGGCAGCAGTAGGCTTTCCATGATTCTATGAAGCTGCAAAACAGAAGATCATCATCATCAGGAAAAAGAAAGAAAAAACCACCAGTAGTAGAATATACTCGTAAATTTAACTTTCAATTTCAGAGAACTAAATCAATAATTCTCTTACTCCATTAAAGCATTTACACAAAACAAAGTATCATGCTTCACTTTATTGGTGATCCAAGAACTTGCCCACTCTCTAGTCCCCAACTATCTAAATGCAATTATTTTCCTAGGTGCCACTTACCCAGTAAGTGATACCCATCTTCTAGGTGTGTAAATAACTTTCCCACCTGGGGGAAAAGTTTCCAACACTTGAACAGGACAAAAATGCCCTTTTTAATAATGGATTTTTATGGCTAAAATGGTCATTTCCTTTTTTACTTGGAAAATAAAAGAACATGGGTAAATATACTTACCTAGGTGAGTGTTTCCCAAGGAAAATTTACCCATGTAATTGTATTTACCCGGGTAAATAACTTACCAAAAAGTGAACGGGACCTAAATATAGCATGGCCTATTAACATGAAAGAGCAACTAAAACCCTAATCCTTCAACTACAATTTTGGGAAGCTATTTACTTGGGTAAGTGTATCCTAGTTTTGGCAATTTTATCATAAAAAGCCATTATTAAAAGGGGGAATTTTGTCCCATCCATATGTAGCAAATTCCCCCATGTGGGAAAGTTATTTATCCACCTAGGAGAGGGTATTTACCTAGCTACCCAGTCATACCCAGGGAAAGTGAATTTTCCATGAATCCCATATAAATCTGAAAAAAGAAGATAGGTAGGTATCTTGGTCAATGGATAAGAATTAAAATCCCCTGCCAAAATCCAAAAAACGAACGGGCACTAAGAGAAAGTTCCCTCCAAAAAATTCACTGATCCAATAATCACAATTTTTCCATGTACTCTCGCTAACGAAAGGAATGTTTGGCACCCAAACTGTGCACACTGCACACAAAGGTGAAAGATCAATATCATCATATCATTCAGGTACTGTTACGTTACGTCCCACTTGGAAAGCTAATATTAGGCAGCAGAAAAAGGCATGTGATGAATCAAATGATTGTCGGGATAAGGAGCACAAAATTAAAGGATGCATGATGATCTAGTAGTGCAGATAAGTTTAGGTAAAACCCAAAACAATGGCTAGTCCATCATAGTCTCAGATGCAGTCAAAGACAAATAGACAATGTAAGACCCAATACGGGAATTTATCAAGAGTAGTTTCCACTGCTTTTCAATTTGTCAGAGGAAAATTTTCTTTGCTGAAATTCCATATTATATACAGAGACCCAAGACAGTAAGCAACAGCAGAGAAAATTTTTCTCTTTCTTATTATCACTGGTAGCTGGTAATCAACAGCAGAATAGTTGAAAAATTTTTGAACAATGGGCTTAGGGCTCTATAGTTTATATATCAGAAGAGTAAATGAAAAGAATGAACGTGGCAATGGTGGATAAATACTATTTAATTTCATTCATGAACCAGTAGTTCAGCACTGAACTGGTTGGTAACACAAACAGATCAGGGTCAGAACAATACCTTTCAGTTACAGGGAAGCATCTCGCAAGTAAACCCATCTCTGACAAGCAAGTTAATCGCATCCCTGAACTTGTAGTAATCGTCGTCTGTGTTGTAAACCTGGTGAGAAATCCTGGCATAGCCTGTTACACAATTATGTTTGTTCTGAGCCCCAACTTCTCCCTCTTTCGGTGCTCGATAATATATCGGAACTTCAACACCAAAACTCTCCCGAAGATGTTTCCTCAGCTTCAAAGCATCAGAATCGCTAGAAATCCCCAAGCAAGCAGGAAAACCCACCATGACCATGCTGGAACACATATCTGGAGGCGATCCAAGGTGCGTCCCCCAGGCTTTGGACAGCATCTCCCCCATCCTAATAACAGCTTCATGATTCCTCTTCCTGATTCCATCTATACCACCTTCAAACCTGTTGATGAAATCAAGAGCAGAAGGAACAACAAGCTGCGAGCTGTAGTCCCTCGTCCCAATCCAAGCACTCTCTACAGCCAACCCGTTTCCGTATTCATGAGAAACTACGGGATGATGCAAATCAGAAAATTTGGGCGATTTTTTACAGTAGAGAAATGCACTCGAAGGAGGACAGAAAAGCCACTTGTGCATATTACTGGTGTAAAAATCCGCCCCTATTTGTTTCATGTCGACTCCGACGTTACCAATTGCATGAGCAGCGTCTACAAACACCTGGTCGACGCCTTCCTCCCTGCAGAGCTTAACCAACTCCTTCACCGGAATAACCACGCACGGCATCGACGTAATGTGGTCGATCACTGCTAACCTGACCTTCTTTCCAATGGATTTCCCTTTCTCTAATGCCTTCTTAAATTCATCGATGATTTCGTCGTTAGAATGAACGGGGAAGGGCAGGTGGACTTCGATTACGTGCCCACCAGCGCGAGAAACGTACGCCTGAACCGCTTTCTTGACGGCACCGTACGCGTAGTGGAGCATTACCGCAGCGTCGCCTTTCTGGAACCGCCCTTCCGAAAAGGCCCAAGCCACCTGTTGAAGCACGATTGCGACGGCCGTGGTGGCGTTGTCGACGATCGAGACTTCGTCGACAGACTCCGCGTTGATCATTTCTTTGACCACCTTGCGGGACTCGACGATTCCCTTCTGGAGCTGATTGAAGTAGAAGTCGTCGGGCTGCCGAAGATACCGAAGCTGCCACTCGCGCTGAGCGGCGATAACAGAAGCAGGGCAGCTACCGAAAGCGCCGTGGTTGATACGAGCGACTCCTGGGTCGTGATAAGAGAACTCATCGCGAATTTCGGAATCAGAGATGAAGGGAGAGAGCTTTAACTTCTTGGAGACGTGATTGTTGTTGTTGTCGTAAGTGGTGTCTCCGTTTTCTTTGAATTCTTGATCGTAAGAATCCATGGCTGGAAAATTCTAGTAGTGTTTGCAGAATTCGTGTACCAGAAAAAGAGGACCCATCATCGGAACCATAATTAAGCTTGGGATTCGGTTTGGGATTCGATGGATTATTTTGTAATTGTTAAGACCCAACTGAAGGAATAAAAAATTCAGTTTTTCTTTTCTTTTTTTTTCATTAGGAGAGACTGAGAAAGTGTGAGAGCGATGGGGGGTATGAAGGAATATTGATGATATGGGGACCGAGGAGGAGGAGGAGCATCTCTGACTGTGAAACGCACTGGTGCGCAATGTGCACCTGCCAGCTGATAGTATTAATTTTTGGCAAAAACTGGTATGTGAATTGTTTATTCGAAATATGAATCGAAGACTTTGTAATCGAAAGATTTCCCGGCCGGGAGAAACAGAATCCTCGAACGAACAGTAATAAAATGGCGATGACTCAGTAGCTGCTGAGACTGAGATAGTCTCACTCGGAAGCGCAGCCTGAGGGCTGAAGCTCTCGCCGGGAAGGGAAGATCAGTAGATCTGACCTGCGCGCGGGATCGTCATGGGTAGGGGTTGTCACTGTGTCAATTATATGGTCCGCACCGAATCGAACCGAAATTGGTTGTTTGGTCTGATTTGACCTTTAAGATAGTTTGGTTTCGTCTGAGAATTTCTTAAACCGTAACTTTTTTGTTTGATCAGGTTTTTTAAATTTTAGAAATCAGATTAAACCATAAATCATATTAAATCGAAATATTAATAATATATATTTATTATTTATATAGGTATGTATATTATTTGAAATTTTTATAGAATGGCCCAAATCGTATTAAAACTTGAATAAATTATAATAAAAAGATTTAATGTGATTTAATCTTAGAATTTTTCAAACTATAATTTTTTTTATTTGGTTTGAGATTCTTCAAACCAACCAACCCAAACCAGACTGTAAGCATCCCGGTGCCATAAGCCCCTCGGTTCATCCCCATATCCAACATTAATTTTTGTTCCCTTGGCTATTGGTTTGGCCCTTGGTGCTTCAGCTGACTGTAACTATGGCTGTCCACATTCCAATTTACACAGCCTAAACTGTCAACAGAGCCCTTCCTAGTCAACCCAGTATGCATAATTCAGCAATGATATTAATTGTTTCTTGGAGTCTGTATAAACTAACGGCTCGTGTGGTGGTAAGGTTTTGTTTAGTAGCAAGTTATTGGCTTGGCTTTTTTTTTTTCTTTATAATTTGTCTTTTTGACTTTTTTCTCCATGGGTAATATCAGTATTTTCCAACCGTACCTGAATGGTCGGACTGTTTAGTATGAAAACCGTTTAGGCAATCGATTCCATTTTGCCTTTAACCTAATTTTAAACAAAAAAGAAACTATTAATTTTATCAGCAATTTATTGATCTAAGCGATCGAATTATCAACTCGTTTGATCGAACAATCGTTTTAGTCATTTTTTTATTTTTATTTTTAATTTAAAATAAACCATCTATTAAAATTAATGGCCAAAACAGTTCCAGTTTTGGATCGATTTTTAAAACATTGGCTTACACAATAAACCCATGACCCCCAACCCTTGATGCAAATGGAAATCAACAAGTTGGTAATTTGTTATTGGCTTGGGGCTTGATTCTTATTTCTTTAAAAGCTGATAGATTAGTAGAAATTAATTGGTTTTTAATTCCATATTTTTTTAAGGCTTCCTCCTTTCCGTTCATAATGACTTTTGTTATAGAATAAAATAAATGTCAAAATGTGCTTTCATGCATCATGTTGCCAACTCAAAGCTGCATGAGAAGGTGCTGATGACTTGGCTTGGCCTTTAATATAATTGTATCCCCATTAATTTATTAGAGTACTAGTGCCGATAGATGGTGATTCAACTCTCAATCTCACATGCAATGTAGAACTCAAAGTTGGCTTTTTTATTTTGGGAAAATTTCTTAAATTATCTCTAAGGTTTAAGAAATTGATTAATTATGCCTATACTATTTTGGTATTATCTTAAAGTATCTTTACTATTTTTTACAATTGAGTAACTCTACCTTTATCGTAATAATCTATTAATATTCCATCAAAATCCGTATACATGAGATACGACATGATGTATAACTCTACCTCTACCGTTACCAATATTGTCAATTGCTAGAAACATTAGAGGGGGTACTTTAAGACAATACTAAAATAGTAAGGGTAAAATTAATCAATTTCCTAAACCTTAGAAGTAGTTTAAGAAATTTGCCCTTTTATTTTTTATATGTATAAAAGTCATTATTTGCAAATTGCACCCAATTCTTTTTTTTTTTTTACTTTTTTTTAAGTTAATAATGTGAAGCACAAACGGGAGACTAGAGACATGAGCATAGATATTATCTAGGAAAGAAAATGGTGATGAGCATGTCTGGGTTATAAGCACCATTTTCTCAAAAAAGCGGTGCTGCCACATAGGCTGTTTTCCGGGAAAACAATACTGGTTTTATTTGGTACCAATGTTATAGAACCATTTTTAACATTGGTCATATTATTTAATGTCTAGATGATTTAACAATAACAGGCTGTTTTCTAAGAAAACATTAAATTTGATGTTACTTCATACCACACTTTTCCAATTTCCAAAACATGATCTGAAACAACATTTTTCATAAAAAACGATATCAAATAAGAGGCCATTTTGTAAAACACCACTTTTTTTATGTAATGCCTAGATGGCACCATTTTCTAATAAAACGGCATCGTTGCCAAACACAAGCATAATCATATAAAATATGTATTGCCTTAAATTATGATAACCATATACCAGCGTCATCGCTGGTGTCAGCAATTCTTGATAACCTAACAAACCAAATACCAGCGTCATAGCTGGTGTCAGCCTTGCTCTTAAATAGACTTTGGAGCCCGACAGACTCGGACCTTAGCCAATGTTTTCAACCCGCTCTTGATTCAATCGATTAAATCATTCAAACTGTTACCGGGTCAGGATTTTAGGTCCGGTTCAATCAAGACCTAATGATTAAAAACCGTTGATTTAATTAAGAATTATTCAATTGTTGATCTGTTCGACTTGGTGATCGAGTCGCAGGTTGTATATTCAATGCATGCAAAATTTTTAGAGGCCATAACTTTGCACTCCAATATCCGATTGAGGTGTTTTTTTATTTTGGGTAAATTTTCGAGATCTATGCGTCCCAAGGTGTCATTGCCCCGCTATTTTTGTGAAAAAAAACCCTGATTTTAGCCTCAAATTGTAATTTTTAATATTTTTTATAAATAAAAAATTAAAAACTGAATTATAAAACATAAATTAAATATCAAATAATACATATAACATATCTAAAACATATGTATACATTATTTATTGCTAAAATATATATTTATACACAAATATATGTATATAAATATATATACTTCATGCATATATATACGCTGATGTAGCACAGTTTGAACCGTTCAACCCAGCCGGTTGAACCGGTGACCCATGAGCCAGTGGCAAAAACGATTCGGTTTGGAGGCTGATTTTTAAAACATTGGGATTAGCAATTTACCACACCCTCAAAACTCGACCTCGACCATCCCGGCATGACAGTCCACACCCACCCCTTATTTTAGGTTTTAGAGAGAAAAGAGCGTTTCTTCCTGAGTTGGGTAAAGATTAATGTCCCTTCGAAATATTTGTTCTGATAATTGCATTTATCTATGTGCTCTTATTTTTCAGATAAATAAGAAAATGATTGTTTTAATCATAAAAAATCATATTAAAAGATATAGTTTTGTTCCATCTAAAGTGTTGACAATTTTCTTGGCAATTTTCTCTAGGTGAAAGTTTTCAATAAATTTTTCGTGGATCCTACAAATATCTAAAAATGAACATAAATATCTTGATCAATGGAGTCTGGAGCCCAGTAGACTCGGACTTGGATTAGTACTTTACCACACCCTCACAGACTCGACCTTGACCATCCAGGCACATCAGTTCGGCACCCATGCACCCCTTATTTTAGGTTTTAGAGATAAAAAGAGCGTTTTTTTTTTTTTCCTGAGTTGGATAAAGATTAAGGCCTGGTTGAAATATGTACTTAGATGAATGCAGTTACTCATATTCTTTTATTTTTTAGATAAATAAAAAATGACTGTTTTAACCATAAAAAAACCATTATTAAAAGGGATAATTTTGTCCCATGATAAATAAATTTTTTGTGGGCTTCATATAAATCTAAAAAAAATAACTATCTTGATGAATGAGAATCAAAATCTCATTAAACAACTTTCACCCATTTCAAAATGAATCCGATGGAAGGGAACCATGTTCTTGACTTGTTGAACACGCCTAATCCTCATTTAATATACTAATTTGACTACTTAATTATACCACCCAGTTACTCAACTTTTGACTTTAGTAAGGATTAAGGGAAAAAAAAAACTCGATGTGATGGCATATTGGCATTTTTTTGTAATTTCCCAAGAAAACTATTTTTTCCTATAACTCCCTTTTTAAATTTTATTTAATAAATAATAATATTTTGTCTTTTAAGGGAAATGAGTCTATAATCTCTTGGCATGGTGCAGCTCAGCTTGATCCAACATAGTCTATTTTATCATATTTTCAACATATCTCTTTTGTTTATATTTCTAGAGTATAAAATCATAAATCTCATTTCCTATCTCAAAGAGCTAAACTATGGTCTCAGGTTTAAATATTTGGTGGGATACGCCACCTTATAACTTAAGTAAGCATTAGTGGAAAATTTTTATGATGACGATAATAGTAAATAATATGTTTTCAAAATTTTTTATATTTTTGATATTTATGTCTATAAAAATTATTCTTATTTTTTATATTTATTTTTGTTTAACATGATGTATATTCAATATTAGAGATGTGTCCAAATGTTTCTTATAATTCTTTTGTATTTTTTATATTTTTGTGTGTCTTTATCTTTTTTAATTTTTATTATTGTTTAATAAAGAGGTTAAATTGTTGATTTACCACCAGAAAAAAAAAACTCCATTTTTTTGTCAGTTTTAGATTTATATTTTATTTCTATCATCAATAAAAATAATTATTCTTTGCCACACATATTTTTTCTGTGATATGGTTAATTAATATAGGATTCATTGAAATAATGAGAGTTTAATACATATAAGACTTAATGAGAGGAAATTGAACAAGAAAAAAATGCAATAGTTCAAATCAAGGTTCAAAGTATCGACATGTATCGGCCCGTATCAGCCTATATGTATTGTTCCAGCTCCCCTGAACCAGTTGGCGAAAAAAAAAGTAAAAAAAAAAACACCAAAAGGAGTATTGATTCGCCCGATACGTCCATACCGGTATATCGGGCGTATCAATATTTTGAACCTTGGTTCAAATTACATTTTGTGCCCTCACAATTAGAAATAGGATAAATTCAAAAATAAGATTTGAGTGAAAATACTTAATACAAGGGATTTGAATGAAAAGAAAATAGTTGTTAAAGTTACATTCCTATTCCAGTCCTGGGTTTCTTGTAAATTACAATTTAATAATGTACAAAAAAAGAAGAAGAAAATGTGGAGGTTGTTCAATATCGTTATTCTAATCGAAATAAGAGGCCCATATGCTACGGATATTTTGGGGCTCAGACCTGGGTTTGTGTTCAGGCCCGGCCCAGGCGTCAGGCATTGAAACTTGTGGGTTGTGCCTGGGCTAATCACTTTAGGCCCATTCCGGTCCATAATATTTTTATATATTATTACATATATAAAATTATAAATATTACAAAATGGGTATATTATGCCATATAATGTAAAATATTATATATCAATTATAATAAAGCTATAGGTACAATCTTATAAAAAAAATTATAGGCCCAAAGCCCGGCCCATCATTATCGTATTTATGCACCAAGGTCCACATTTCATTCAGATATTTTTTTCAATAAAACTTTTTTTTTTCAAAAAAAAAAAAAAAAACAACGCATACAAAGAAAACAACCTATAAAATTCAAAACCAACAATAACTGCATAAAAGCAAAACAAACAAATTATCCACTGAATATAGTATGCTGCAAAAAAGAAATCCTTGACATGATTTCTTCAAACCAGGTTTCCTTACAGTTTTCTTTCCTTTCCCTACCTTTTCTTTCAAACCAAACACAAGTATTAGAGAGCGTGGATTTCCTCAAAATCCATTGCAGCAGACAATAACAATTTCTTCTTTCAAAATAATTTAAATAAATAAATAAAGGGATAATTACTTAAAAATTACATAATATATCTTAGTCTAAAGCAAGTTGGGCCCAAAATATTGAATCCAAGACTAACCCAAGTGCATTAAATTTCAATGCAAGTTGGGCCCAAATTGGACAAATTAGGCTTGACTTTAGTCTAAAGCCTTAGGTCCAATGCATAGGGTTGGGTCTGAGTTAAGATTAAATTCAGTCCAACCTACTTGACTTGCACCATAATGGTCAAATCGTTTGATTACATGGGACTAATGATGTCATAATTAAATAATAAAAATTTAAAAATGGATAGGAACACAAAATGAAAAAAAAAAACATAAATTTTATAGAAACTTTTGACACATCTTAGATATTATAAACTTATCATATCAAACAAAAATAAGTGTGATAAATAATAATTATTTTTAGAATTAATTATGTAAATGGAATAAAAAATTAATATTGCACTGTTCATTCTAGTTCCTACTGCTTTTTTACTTATCATCTACGTAAAAACAGTCRGTCAAAATGATTAATTTGAATGAAACTTGACTTCTTATCTTAGTTCTTATCAATAATTGAAGGAATGAAAGGGATTCAAATTCCATGTCTTAAATGAATGAGCTCAAAAATAAAATTGCTTTTTTTTTCAAGTCAAATTGGCCAGAACATGACAGCGTAATTATATAATAAAAATTAAAAAAAATAGAAATAAAAATATAAAAAACACAAAAATATGTCTATAAAATTTGTGCACATCTCTATTGTCATATTAAACAAAAATGAATATGATTATTTATCCTTTTTAAATGAAAATGAAATATAAAATCTAAATCCACTAGCACACCATGCTTTGATTATTTATCCTTTTTAAATGGTTCTAATAAGGATATACTTCTTCTTCTTCTTCTTCTACTTTTTGTTTTGGGGCACACGAAAAAAAAATGAAGATGAAAAAGAAATGTTGAGCAGTTAGTTTTGACTAATTTTTATAAGGGGCACACTAAGCTAAGCTAAGCTAAGCTAAGAGAGGAAATTATAAATGATTTTATAAAAAAGGCAAGGGGAATACCTAGTTTGGTTTTATTAAAAGGAAAGGGAACTTAATGACCTTAGGGGCATATCTAGTTTGGTTTTATAAACTCTCTCTTTTGATGTTCATTGATCTTAGGGGCAAGAGAGAGAGAGAGAGAGGATGAGTTCTCTTTGTCCATTGACCTTAGCAGTGGCAAAGAGGAAGGGATGAAGACAAAGAGATTGAATGGAAGAAGCAAATGATGAGGAAGGGAGAGAAAAATATATAGGAAGTGGGAGAAGTATGAATGAAGGTTGAAACCCCTTCTCTTGTTTTGTGGTGTATGCAGGGTGGAAAAGAAGAAGAAGAATGGCATGTTTTGAAAATTTAATGGACAATTAACGGCACTTTTGTTCTTCTCTTACATTTATTAACCTTTGAAAATTCAACAATGTATATCTCTAAGTAATTTTTAAAATTACATGGTAAATATAAATACTTTCCTCAAATCTCTAGGTACATATAAGTAATTAATCCATAAAAAACCTTTTAAATAAATTTATAACATCCTATGTGGTTGTGATGGGTGTAAATGTAAACCTCAATGCTAGAACTAACCTATTTTACAATAACTAACTATGAGTGTAAAAATAGTGGAAAAAAATAAATAAATTTGTTCTCGTTTGCCATACAAAAACACAATGTTGTAAGACTTGGCCAGGACTAGACGGTTAAACCATGAAAGCTAGGAACTAGTGGCCTTTCTGGGTGTTTGTTAAATGATGGTTTTGGCGGGTTAGACAGGTAAACCAACTAGCTAACTTGTAAAACTGGGACCTAGAGAGCATTTCAAATTTTACTCCAGTTTGAGTCTTTAAACACTACAAAAGCATTTTCTTATTGAACTCCTACAATTTATCAACATTACAAGAAAAACGATCTAAGCTAGCAGTTGAAAAAGGGATGGTAATTTTATATTTTTGACTGGCTATAAACCAATATTAAACCGGTTTAAAACAGAACGATCGATGGGTATCTTGGACTTTGACTTTGGATAGGAAAAAATCAATTCTCGTGTTTTGTTTCTTTCTTCTCTTCCTCTAATCTTGGACTTGGATACAAATAGGTTGAAGGGTTTTTCCTTCTTGCAGTTTCTTCTCTCCTCTTGTCTTCATCTTGGGTTTCTCCCTTATTCCTAATATGAAGGGTTTTGGGTTTTGATTCTTTTGAGTATAAAAGGGTTTTGATTGAAGAGAGACATCATCGTTGGGCTTAATTGAGAAGGCTGTGAACTCCTCTAACCAGAGATGGTTGTCAACTTTCTATTCATTCAGCCCAATCCAAATGCTTTTTCTATCATTTATTTTCTTCGTTAGATAATCTTGATTTGAATCAAACTGTTACAGGCAATGTAGGAAGAAGCTATGTTCAAAGTTTCTCGAGTGGAATTACTTTCGGTGGCCAATATCGAGGAACTTCTATATTAAAGAAGAAGGTACGTAATCTTTGTATTTGGGATATCTATCCATCCTTTTTTGGCTTAAGATTTAAGAAACAGGACGATCTATTTTGAGGGAACACTCCTATATAGATGAATTCATGAACACTGACCAATGCCAAACCCTTTCTCACATCATCATCACAGGCTTCTAAGAAAGCTCTTCCTCCTTTGCCTCTCATATATTCATTTGTTGATCCCAAAACTGGGGTTTGGAATTGAGGTCTTTGTGCGAATTTTTCTTATTTCTATGTACACAATGTGTGGTTTTGTTAGAATATGA
Source organism: Nelumbo nucifera (assembly GCF_000365185.1). Next base: position 548,101 of record NW_010729224.1, on the reverse strand, counting down.
TTTCAGTTTGTGATTTGTGCAGAAAAGAGACCCGGTATAAATGAAGTTGACTCATCGATGTATGATTTGTGCTTGATTTTTGAGCCTTATAGTTGGTCAAATGCCATGTGCCACAAACTAGACCTACACCTTACTCCTATTAAGTTAGATTTAAGAATGCTGAGGTAGTGTCTTTGATGTTCTCTCTTCTATTATGAATTCCCGGTATCACTAGCAGACACTTGCCTAACTCATAACTGAGAAGATTTTACTATGTCCCCTTGATAATTCAATGTTGGATTGAACAATTCAAAGAACTTACATTATCCGAATGGTGTGTTGATACAGTTCATACAAGTACCTAGAGTTTTTTTTTTTTTTTTCTCTTTAGGTTTGATGTATTGGATGCAATCACCGTGGGCTTGGGCTTGTTGAGCTTCAACAATCAGGATACCTGATTTCTATTTGAAATGTAGTGATAAGATATTAGGGTTTTGTACTGAATATTGAAGCGAGGGGAGATCCATCATATAGATGGCCGAACCTTGCAAGAAGGTTGGGAAAATTTTCAAAAATTTCTTTATTTCCATCCGGGAATCCTATTCCCAATTTAGAAAACTGCATTTTCAACATTCGTTCTTATAACCAAATTGGACCAAATCTGAAACCAAGATTAGGGAGGGATATACCTGATATGGAATCTACGCAAAATGCTCCTCCCAACGCAGGTGTTCATGCCCAAAGAATGTACCGAATCCTTCCTCCACTAAAGATGAGAGAGCTTAGGATGAGACAAGATCAGCAGGTTCACCAAGAACCTTTTGATTCTTCAGCAAGAATCAAATGGGGTATTGAGTATAACTTCAGAATTTTTTCTTCTAACAAGAAACAATATCAAGATCAAATCTTGATCAGTTCCAAGAATTGGAGATCGAACAGGGTAGGGCGGCAAGAGCAGGGAGAAAAAGAACTGAAGGAAGAATCAGTCAAACTGAGTTGTCTTCTGTAATGTCTGTGTGTGTTTTTCAGATCCGCCCTACTCTCTACCTTAAAGAGACAAACTCCTAATCTGATTAGGAGTCTTTTGATCCAAATCTTTATTTGGATCTGAACTCTTTAATGAAGGGATGAGAGATTCATCGTATGGTCGCCCAAATCTTGCGGAATAAGGTGGGCGAATTTCAAAAAATTTCTCTCCCTTCAACTGGGAATCGCATTCCCTATTTTAGAAAATCATATTTTCAATGATCAATCTTGAACCATAAATTGAACCAGATCTGAACAAAAGCAGCAGGAGAGGATTATACCTGATACGAAGAAATAATATCTCCCAATGAAGGTGTTCACGCC
>NW_010729224.1:517211-545336 GCF_000365185.1 Nelumbo nucifera | reverse complement strand
CTTTTACAGCAAACAGCACACGATCCTATCGTGAAAACATATCCAGATGTAGACTTTCTATCATCTGGATCCGACTGGAAGTCGGCATCAGTATACCCCTAGATCTGTAGTGAGCTACCATCGAATACCAGACAACACTCTTTTGTCATTCGAAGGTACTTAAGTATGTTTTTCACAGCAATCCAGTGCTCCTGCCCTGGGTTGGCCTAAAATCTGCTTACCACACCCACTACCTGAGCAATGTCGGGCCAAGTGCACAGCATGGCATACATGATGTTTCCTACGGCAGAGGCATAGGGAACATCCTTCATGCCCTCAATCTCCTCAGAAGTCTTGGGAGACATCTTCTTAGAGAGAGTGACTCCGTGCCTGAAAGGAACATTTCCTTTCTTGRAGTTTTCCATGCTGTATCTTTTGACTATTTTGTCAATGTAAGCAGATTGGGATAATCCTATTATCCGCTTCGATCTATCTCTATAGAGTCGAAGACCCAGTATATAAGAGGCTTCCCCAAGATCTTTCATGGAGAATTGCTGTGAAAGCCATACTTTCACCGTAGTTAACATTCCTACATCATTCCCAATGAGTAGAATGCCATCTACATACAAAACCAAGAAAGTAACCTTATCTCCACTGGACTTCCTATAAACACAGGGTTCATCTGGATTCTGTTTGAAGTTAAACGATTTGACAACAGAGTCAAAACGGATGTTCCAACTCCTAGAAGCTTGCTTCAGCCCATAAATGGATCTATTAAGTTTACATACCATGTGTTCCTGACCTGCAGCAATGAAGCCTTGCGGCTGCTCCATATAGATATCTTTAGTAAGATCTCCATTCAAGAATGCAGTTTTGACATCCATTTGCCAAATCTCATAATCATGGTATGTTGCTACAGTTAGCAAGATCTTAATGGATTTAAGCATGGCCACAGGTGAAAAGGTTTCCTCATAATTAATGCCCTCTTTCTGAGTGTACCCTTTCGCCACCAGACGAGCTTTGAAAGTCTCAACCTTACCATCGGGGCCCTTCTTCCTCTTGTAAATCCTTTTGCAACCAATTGCTTTTACCCCAGAGGGCGGATCTACTAGAGTGCAGACTCCATTTGTCTCCATTGAGTCCATCTCAGCTCTCATGGCCTCCACCCACTTCTTAAAATCTATGTCCAACATAGCTTCCGCATAAGTCACGGGATCCTCCTCACTAGTCAAGGTTTCCACTAGGTAACTATCCTGGTCATAACCATAACGGACTGGTGGCCTGGATACCCGAGTGGATCTTCTAGGTTGGTCACTACCTAGAACTTGTGGGACATCTCCCACTGTTCCTGAGCTCTCTTCATCAAGAACCACTTCCTGACGATGGGTGTCCAAGATGTAATCGGTTTCCAAGAATTGTGCATTTCGGCTGCAGAAAACCTTCTGCTCACTTGGATCATAGAGTAGGTAACCATAGAGCCTTTTGGGTAGCCTACAAATAGGCAACGACTGGTCTTGGATTCAAACTTGTCTGCACTTGTTCTTTTAACGTGTGCTGGGCAACCCCAAATCTTCAAGTGTCTGACACTTGGTTTCTTTCCGATCCAAAGTTCATATGGAGTGTTCGGAACCAATTTGGTTGGAACCCAATTTAGCACATAAATCGTAGTCTCTAATGCGTAACCCCAAAAGGATGTGGGTAACTCTGAGGGTATGAGAAGTGACTGGACCATATCCAATAAGGTCATATTCCTCCTCTCTAAAACACCGTTAAGTTGTGATGTAGCAGGAGGAGCCAATTGTAATACTATCTCATTGTTCTTTAAGTAGTTCCTGAATTCGTCAGAGAGATACTCGCCACCTCGATCTGATCGAAGGGCTTTAATTTCTCTCCCTAACWRTTTCTTGACCTCTTGTCTAAACTCTTTGAACTTTTCAAAGGATTCAGACTTGTGTCTCATTAGGTACACGTAACCATATCGTGAGAAATCATCTGTAAAGGTGATGAAATACATGTATTGATTCCGTGTCCTAACACTCAGGGGACCACATACATCAGTATGTATAAGGTCAAGTGTGCCTGTACATCTTTTAGGCTTACCGTTAAATGGTCATCTTGTCATCTTACCTTGTCTTGGGCTAAATCATAAAGGGAAGGGAATCTTTCTTGTGATGTGAAGTCCCTACACCATAGTTAGTTCAGAACCTGATCATATTGCCTTTTCCAACCTTATACTTGAATTCTTTATGAAAATCAGGCATAATTTTTTGGATGCCATTCCAAACTGCACAATATTTTTGGATGCCATGCTCAACTTAACAGCCCATATTTTCCTGTAATTACCTTTCTCCACATGCTTTCTCATTCTCTATTGAACACCTAGCACAATTTTCCAAGAGGGGATTTGTTTATTTTCTTGATATTTTCTAATACCCAATCCACCATATTTTCTTGGCTAGAAAACTTTTCCAATTTACCAAGTAAAATTTAAAGCCATTTTTCCAACCAACACATAGGAAGGTTCTCATCTTCTTTTATAGTTGCTTTGCATCTAAGAAGGGATTTGAAGTAGTGATAAATAATAAGTTAGGAGGGATGATAAGACACTTGTTATCATGTATACCTCTTTGATAATTATTTCATTTTCATTTTTCACATATCAGATTTCTACCAAATCTTTCAAGGACAATATCCCATATCTTCTTTGAATTGCATTTTGTAACAAGAGGCAAGCCTAGGTGTGTGGTGAGGACCTTCCCACTACCAATGTTTAAAATGTTGATGTCGATGGAAATGTCACTTACCAAAATATAGGACATATGCCAGAAATATCAGAAATGTCAAGAGAAAATATTATAAAAATTGGGGACATTGTGAAAACATTATGAAATATGTGGAAATATGCAATGATATTTTGTAAAATTATAAAAGAAGCATTAATACATATTTCTATACTATTATCTCATTTCCAACCACACATAAAGCTAATAAACTAAGATCAATAACAAATTATTAATGATGAAGTTGTCCTACAGATTTTAAGAGTAAACAATTAACACCTAAATTGCATAATTTATTATATAAATGAAAATAAGGTTTAGCATCACATTCAAACCATCACACAAAGCCAAAAGGCTAAGGTTGATAATAAAACGAATAAAAATGAAATCACCTTACAAGCTTCAAGAGTTAGTGTTAATTAGGGGTGAGCATGGGTCACTTCGGTTTAGTTCCATGGTAGAACCTGGAACCTACCCTATAGGGGTCGGTTCCAGGTTTTTGGAACCGGAACTTACCCTACGAAAGTTAGTTCCAATGTCAGTTCTAGCCTTGGCAGTTCTAGGGTCAACTCCAAGGTCTACCAGTGGAACCTGTTCTTTCTTTACTCTCCCCCTTCAAGAAAAAAAAAACATGAAACATGTCATTCAAAAACTTGATTTTCAATAATGATAATATATAGTTTAAAACTTATATTATTTTTATTGATTAAATTAAGAACTTTAATATGTAGAATAACATAATATATTAATATACGGTTGAAAATTTGTCATTATGATTTAAATTTTGTAAATATTACCTTTTACATTATTTATTATACACATACAAATATTAAAATGAAAACATTATCAAATCACTTGAGTAACTCGATGGTCAAGTGAAACCATGGCTTTTGTAACTATGAGTGCTTGGCTCAAATCTTCACATCCTTAAACATATTTTGGGGTTTATTTCAAAGCAAATTTGGTTCCAAAGCTAGTTCCACCAAGGCCAACCAAGGCCGGTTCATTGAGTTGGTTCGGGTAGGGTAAACCCCTAGACCCTAGAATCGACTTGGGTGGGGGTCGATTTCAAGAGTTTGGGACCAGACCCTACCTTATAACAGATCAGGTAGGGTTGGTTCAAGGCCAGTTCCATTCAATTCTGGGTAGAACCTACCCATTTGCACACCCCTAGGGTTAATAGTTAAACTACATGATCTATTACCCCCATCATCACCATTATCACCACCACCACCACCATCATCATTATCACCACTATCACCACACCACTGCCACCACCACCACCATCACTATCATCATCACTACCCCCAACGACTTTTACTTCTTGTATTGCTGGGTGTTACAAATTCATCATACTAATCATCTTTCTCTTCCTCAATTCATTGTTGCCCTTGATTTTGAGAAGCCATAAAATCTTTGACAGTAATGCCTATCTCATTAGCTATTCTGGAATTTGGACTTCCCCTTGGTTCATCAAACAAAAGGCTTAGGAGATTTTATCCATTCGTAGAGTGGGTTCTCTTCATCCTCTTCAGCATATACATCTAAGAGGTCCAAAGGATCAACATAATTCTTTTTTTCTTCATCACTTTTATGATGTTTTGCCTTGCTCCTCAAGTTATAGTGGACAAAAACTATTTTTTTGAGCTTTTCATGACCAAAGTGGTTTTGTTGTTTTGTGTGGATAAGAGAAAAATATTCTAATTCCGCTCACATCTTGATGATGTAGCTGCTTAAGACAATACACGTACATCTATATGTCTCAAAGTAGGGGCATGTCCATACATCATCCACCATTCAACTGTAAATATTAATTTTTTTTCGTGTTAGTTTAATTATTCAACTATATCTATAAATAGAATCATGAAATCTAATTTAAAAATCTAAATAGACAGTCACTAATTAAGCTTTGAGATTTGCCATTATGATATCACCTACCTGAGTGCATTTTTGTTGTCAAGGTAATGGCAGATTGCCTTCAAAATGAGCTAACTACATCCCTAAATTTTAATACCTACAAAGACAGGATAGGTGACAACTTACAAATAGTTGGTAATAATATATATATATCACAACTTACATGTATTACCTCTATCATGCAATTGGCTTGCCAATTAGGACTTGGTTCTAATTTTTTAATGGCATCTTGTAATGCCTTCAACAAATCAACATTATCCCCAAACTCAATTTTGTATTAATAATTCGTGTTCAAAAAATAAGATCACATACATTTTAAAAGTAAAATATAAACTTTGATAGAATTATAAAAATAAATAAATAAAATGATAGAAGTAAAATATTTATCAACTTCATGAAGGGGTGTTTAAGTTGTTTTGTCCATCTTTCATCTATGATACATTAATCCCATGGTTGGCCATGTATCACCATCAACCATTCTCAAAACCTTATAGATAAGCTCCAAGATATTAACTATTATATGCACCAAACCCCAAAATGAGACTGTACAAATGATTTCGTCAACTTTTCTACCTTCAAGCTTCTTATTGAGGTAACATTTTTCTCATTCTCTAGAGGTAAATAAATTTCTCTCACCTTGCCTATGTTTTTTTATGCTTTCAAGAGCCATGAAATTTGTAGCAAAACGTGTCACCATATGTCTGTGTGTGTAAAATATATACACCTATATTTTATAAATATTATACTATATAAACACATACATATAATATATATGCATATATAATATATATTTACATTATATACGTGTATGATTGATTGGTACATCTGTTGGTATATATTATAAATTCTTTGATATATTTAAAATGTGAATATATAATATTTTGGATTTGGCATGTTGAAAGGTACTTGAGCAAATGCCACAAAGAGGTGAATTATTCACCTCACCCCTTTTTTAAAGGTGGTTGTATTTTTTTTTTTTTAAATTTGATTTCATAATGTTTAGGTGTAGGGAGCATTAGAGTTGGATTAGAATGAATATTCACCGTCTTGTCTGGAGTTCTTTAATTTAACTTGAACCAATATTAATGCCGAAGTCCATTTTTTTTAGTGTTGCAATTCAGATTTGATAAATTAAGTGAATATGCACGTTAGCTTTTTTTTTTTTTAATGTTAGAATATATTAGAGGTGTAAATCAGGTCGTGCCGCTCGCAACACAGAGCTTGGATCGGCCCGACACAATAGTCTGCGGGTCGTGCTGGGCCTGGAGTTTTAGATGCATGGGCTGGCACGACACATTACGACCGAGCGGGCCGCGGCAGCACAACCCATATATATATTTCATATATATTTATATATTTTATATTTTTATATATATTTTATATATAGTTATATAATATTATATAAATTATAATTATATAATAATATATAGTATATAATATTTTAGTAAAATAAAGGGCAAAGATGTCTTTCTCCAATATCTTCTTCAATTCACACGAAGAATTTTTATTGGACTAAAAATACCCCTAATAAAAACTTTGATGGGCAATGATATAAAGGGCAAAGATGTCTTTCTCCAACATCTTCTTCAATTCACATGAAGACAGGTTGATACAGAGAGGCAGATAGCTTTCCTGTGTTATTGCAAACCCAAAATTTTGGAGCAGTTCTTGCATTGTTGCGCTCCTTTAATCATTTTGTTGTAAGACAGGATGATACAGAGAGGCAGAGAGCTTTCCTGCATTATTGCAAACCCAAAATTTTGGAGCAGTTCTTGCATTGTTGCGCTCCTTTAATCATTTTGTTGTAACGGAAGTGGAAGATTTTGCAGCATTGAGAGAGAGAGAACCGTTGAAGAGAATGCAATGAAGATTTTGCAGTCATTCCATTGTTACAACCGTTGAGAAGATTTTGCTGCAATATGTCGAAAAAGAGCAATGATCTGCCTTGAAAGAGAGAACCGTTGAAGAGAATGCATTGAAGAGAAGATTTTGTAGCCACTCCATTCTTATAGCCGTTGAAGAGAAGATTTTGCTGCAATATGTAGAAAAAGAGCAATGAAGATTTTGATTTCATTTTGGTTTGCTTGGATGCCAAATTTGGGGCAGGTTCTTGCATTCTTGGGATTCTTGGGCTGCATTAAAATCAAATAATGATTTTTTTAATCATTTTGTTGTAACGGAAGTAGGGTTCCTGCGTTCTTGCAGAGCCGAAGATTTCGCAAGAGAGGAACCATTCCATTCTATCATGGAAGATTTCGCAAGAGTGGAACCGTTCCATTCTTTCATGGACACCATGAGGTTCGTCTGTATATTACCGAGGAATAATTATACTTTAATATGGAAGAACGGTCGAAAAAATTTCCATTGGAGCATGCCGAAATTTACTATAAATCATTTGACCGTTGGATTGGCAAATGCCCCTATAAATCATTTGTCGAGTACAAGACTAAGTTCACAACAAGAACAACGATTGATTGGAAGAAGACAGAGTTGACGGCTTCCCTGCATCTAAGGTGTCTTTGTCTACGCATCAAAGCTACCTTTGTATCTTCTGAGTTTGTGCCTTCTGAGGTGAGAGCTCTTGGTGGATGGATTTTCTACTTATGAGGACGTTTTTGTGGTTGCATATTTTTTTTAATTATGTGTTTTGGTTTACATATTTTTGGTGGTACATAGGCCTTCTTGAATGCTTTATTTAGTTTACTTCTTCGCCACAAACATAGGCCTTCTAGAATGCTTGACTTGGTCTACATAGTTGCATATCTCTTCACTGCAACCTTGGCTTAGGTAGTAGTCTTACAACAATCCCAACCCATAACACAAAATTGTTAGAGAGAGATTGTAGCAGAGACCTAGACTCCTACCCCCATCAGGATTAAAGGGATAGTGATTTTAATTACACCCATTTTAAGGTTGCACTGATTTCTTTGTAACTATTGTCATATAAAAAAAATCAACATTGATTATTTTTTTATTTATTTGTTGCAAAAACTATGGCAGCAAGGAATGAATATTCAATTTCCTTTAAAAATGTCCTTAATGAATTAAGTTTGAGAATGGGCTTGCCACCTGCAAGAGTTGTAGTTGAGTTTGTAGAGCGGAAATTTAGAGCCGTAATTATTCTTTATATTGGTGGAGAGAGTTGGAAGTTTTTTGGAAAATTAGCAAGTTCAAAGAAAGAGACCGAACAAGATGCCTCCTATAAAGCAATTAAAAAAATTGTGGATCAATTCAGTATAACAATAAAGGATGCCAGCTTTGAGGACTTGGAATATTTACGTTGGAAGTGTAAAAGTCTTGAAACTGAAAGTCAAAATTTTGCAAAATGAAATTTCTAAACTAGAGAAGAAGCTGAATAAGGTTGTTCCAACAAATGTCACCGATGAAGATGAAGACCCCGAAGAAGAAAACTGCTCCATTGGAGAAAATTAGATTTTCTGTCTGAAGACCATGAAGAATAAATACATTCAGTAGGAAGGATTTGCAATTTTTGTTTTCTTTCTCTTTTTCTTCTTCTTCTTCTTCTATAAATATGTGATCAATGAGATGAGCAGTGATTTGGCCCCTACTTTCTTTGATTATACGAGTCTTTTTGTTACTGAGCACACAATGTAATTAGTCTTCAGTTGCACAGAGTTCCACAACCAGGTTTTAATTTGAGCATCTTGTTTCATCCAATCAAAGTAGGTAAAGGTGCCTTCTTTCTGGCATAATTAGTTCCATTTAAGTTCATTTGCACTCATTTGAATAGGGATGATGTGGCAAGAATGGAAATACTTTACTATTATGCAGTTTGGAGATCTAAAGGAGTCCTCTTATTCCTTTCTCCATCCTAGGTTCATGAAAAAGATTCAGCTTAAAAAAACATTGCCGCATTCCATAGCAGGCTATTAAGAAAATTCTAATGTAAAATGGGAAAAGGGGTGACGTAGACAGCAGGATAACACATGATCAATCCAAAGGGTTTCCTATCTGATGTACAGTCTAGATTGTCCAAAAATTACTCCATGTTGCTAAAAAATAGGGTAGGTTATATAGGGAAGCTCCCTACTTAACCTGAAAGGGAACCTTATAAGGTCATTATAAAAGCATAACCATATTTTATACAAGATGACTGCTCTTAGATTTGAGTCATTTGACCCCATGTCTTTATGCTTGTCAATCCAAGATCTTACCACTTCACCAAACAGTTGGCCCTATAAAATCAGGCCTATCAGTCCAGAAAGTAGGCTTCTTTTATTCCTTTTCTACTTTTTTGGGAGCATAATTGACTCTACTGTCAGACTGAGTCCTTCAAATGCAGTGATATTTAGTACTTGCTTGAGGAAGACACACTGTAATTTGTCTAAGTGCAGTCACAAGATGATTGATCCTTGGGGTTAATAAGTTATCTCAGAATCCTACTATGAAAACACACAGAGAAGTTCAGATCTTTCCTACAATGAAGTATGAAATTATATAAGCTTTTATAGTAATGAAAAGTATTGCTTAAATATTTCTGAAATTTCTCAAACCAAAGGATACTCTGGGGGGTGAAAGCTCAGCCTCAGCTTTGAGAGTAACTGAGGGAAAAAAAAGAACTCATCAAAGCAAGAAGAAAGTAATGTACTGAATTCAACAGAGTGGTAACTTTAGTATATGTGTGAATCAAATGGTATAGAACTAAGGTTTAAACAATATCAGGAAGTAAGCCTCCACAAGTTTTATTATTTTATTTACTTTTTTATTAGACAAATTTTTCTTACCCTGACAAGGAAAAACATAAAAGCACTGAAAAATATGTATAGATTGATGTAAAATCCCTGAAATGGGAAGCCATGTTCTATAGCAGGCTATTAAGAAAATTCTAATCTAAAATGGGAACAGGGATGACGTAGACAGCAGGATAACACATGATCAATCCAAAAAATGGGCTTCCTTTGCCCAAGCATATGCTGGTACATTTGCGGGCTGCCTGCATTAAGGTCATAACAAAAATCAGTTAACAAACCAGCAAAACAGTAAGTGTAAGACAATTAAGAAGTTAACATGTCAAAGTGTCAAAGATGAAAGAAAGCCCGTGCCTGGGACATAGATTCCAAGGGTAATGATGGTAACATAGAAGTAATCAAAAGAGAAATTCCATTTGTTTGACATTCTTAAGCAATATTTCTTAGATGCCTACAAGATTTGGAATGGAAGGTCAAATACATCTTCAAAAAAAGAGAACATCATACACTCCTTGGAAACCTAGCAAACACTTGACCATTGATTGCCACATAAAATGCATGAATAGCAAGTGCTAATGTTATGGGCCCGGAAATAAGATCTCGTCACGGGTCGGTCCACGGGGAAAACCTCTAGTTTCCCCTTGCCCCTCCCTTTTCGTGCAGACCCTATCGTGGCGACCTAAGGGGGTGGTTTGTTCAAGAGATCACCCTAACTCTCCCTTTCTTTCTTGACTGAATTGGATGCTTTGTTCCATAATCGTAGCTCCTTAAATAGGAGATTACAAGAGGTAGAGTCCTCCTTGTAGGAAGACTCCTTGTTGAATTCGACTGCTAATAGATAAGACTCCTAACTTAAGAAGGATAAGACTCCCTAAGATAAATCAGACTCCTACTAATCTTCTACTAATCCTTATTGGAATAGATAAGGTAAAAAACAGATAAGATAAGATAAGACAGATAAGATGAACTGTGACTAGCTAGATAATCTGATGAGGACACCTCATCACTGCTGCTGCCGGCGGTGGTACTTCTTCCCAACAAACGCGTCCACAACATTACACCCCTCCTGGGCGAGGAGCTTGTCCTTAAGCTCGAGATCTGGATATGTGTCTTGGAGATCAATCAAGGGGATCCAGGTGGCCTCGGCCGATGGTAAGTTATCCCATTCCACCAGGACTTCGAGAACACCCTGATTGACTTTGGATCGAACAAGAGCTCGGGGTTGGGGAATGGGTCTGCCGTCCTTCAAGGGTGGTAGTGGGGGTACTTGGTCAGGAGGAGTGCCCGTAAATGGCTTGAGCAGGGATACGTGGAAAATATCATGGAGTTTGCTGTGCTCTGGTAGTTCTAGCTGATATGCAACTGTGTTGATCCGCCGCAAAACCTTGAAGGGTCCATAAAATTTAGGAGCTAATTTAGGGGGAGCCCTGTGTCTCAAGGAGCATTGCCGATAGGGCTGGAGCTTCAACCACACAAACTGTCCTGGTTCAAGTGTTAATTCTCGATGGTGCTGGTCATAGGCGTTCTTCATGCGTGATTGTGCTTGTTGCAAATGGAGAGAGACTTCAGCTAGGAGGGCATCGCGTTCTTGCAGGGAACGATCAATCTCATCCAATCGCGTCGAACCGGGCTCATAGGATAACAAGCAAGGAGGGCCTCGACCATAGACGACCCGGAAGGGTGTCATGCCAAGGGAAGAATGATAGGTCGTGTTATAACAATATTCGGCCCAGGGAAGCCAATCAACCCACTGACGTGGTTGGTCTCCCACAAAACAGTGGAGATACATCTCGTTTGTATGGTTCACTACCTCTGTTTGACCGTCTGTCTGAGGGTGGTAGGAGGAGGAAAAAGCTAGGGTCATACCATGCAACCGAAACAGTTCCTTCCAGAAGGCGCTAGTAAAAACTGGGTCCCTGTCGCTGACGATGGATTCCGAGAGCCCATGTAAACGGAAAATATGCGTAAAGAAAACGTGGGCAACTAAAACCGCACTATACAGATGGGACAGGGGGATGAAATGGGCATACTTAGAAAAGCGATCCACCACCACGAATATAACAGATTTCCCGCCAACCTTGGGTAGGCCCTCAATGAAATCCATAGAGATATCAACCCAGATTTGTGTTGGAAGTGAAAGGGGCTGGAGAAGGTCCGCCGGGTGCAGGTTTTCCCATTTGTGCTGTTGGCATGTGGAGCAGTTCTGGTGAAGTCCTGAATAGAAGTCTTCATGCCTGGCCAATGGAAATCGGCTCGGACGCGGTGCAATGTCTTCTGAATGCCTTCATGGGTGGAGTTATGTATACTGGAGATGACGGAGGGAATTAAAGAAGAGTCGGTTGGGAGGTATATTCGTCCTTTGTATAGCACCAGCCCGTCGTGGACGGACCAATTCGAGTCGGTCATTTTGGACTGTATTTTCTGAACAAGGTCCCTCCATTCTGGTGATTGGGGCAGCGTGCTCCTAATGCCTTCTAATAGGGTGACTCAGGGCCGTGAAATCGCACGAAGGAGCATAACATCTTCGTCACGTCTGGACAAGGCATCTGCGGCCCGATTTAGGGATCCCGCCTTGTAATCTACCTGGAAATCAAACCCGAGCAGTTTGCTAGCCCAATGTTGTTGAGGCGGAGTGGTAAGCCGCTGCTCCAACAGATACTTGAGGCGGTAGTGATCAGTCTTGACGACGAAGGACCTTCCCCACAAGTATGGCCTCCAGTGTTGCACTGCTTTAGCTAACCCAATCAATTCGCATTCGTAGGCGGGTAATTTTAGATGTCGGTCCGCCAGTTTGCGGCTAAAGAAGGCAATTGGGTGTCCTTGCTGCTGCAATACGGCTCCAATACCTACACCAGATGCATCGCATTCGATCGTAAATTCTAGGTCAAAATTCGGCAACTGCAGAACTAGTGTGGAGGAGAGGACATCCCTTAAGTTTGCAAAGGCGGCGTCGGCTGCATCATCCCACCAGAAGGCATTCTTCTTTAGCATATTGGTTAATGGGGCAGCCAATAGTCCATAATTTTGTACAAACTTGCGGTAGTACCCTGTCAGTCCTAGGAACCAGCGGAGAGCCTTGGCGGATTGAGGTTTGGGCCATTCCTGGATTGCTTGAATTTTGGAACCATCCACCGTGACACCTTGCCCACTGATTATATGTCCCAGATAAAGAACCCAACGCTCCCCAAAAGAACATTTGGACCGCTTTAGGAAGAGCTTATGTTGGCGCAGAAGTTCAAAAACAGTCCGTAGATGATGCACGTGTTCTATCCATGATTTACTATAGACGAGGATGTCGTCAAAGAACAACACTAAGACGAATCTGCGAAGGTGGGACTGAAATACCTCGTTCATCAGAGACTAGAATGTGGATGGGGCATTGGTGAGACCGAATGACAACTAGAAATTCAAAGTGACCATGATGTGTTCGGAAGGCTGTTTTATCCACATCCTCGGGGGCCATCCGGATCTGAAAATATCCCGATCTGAGGTCCAGTTTCGAGAAGTACTGGGCTCCATGGAGTTCATCCAACAGCTCGTCCACCACGGGGATAGGGAATTTATTATTGACGGTTCTGTTATTGAGCTCTCTGTAGTCCACACAAAATCTCCAAGTACCGTCTCGCTTTGGCACCAATAAAACCGGCAAGGAGAAGGGGGAGCGGCTAAGATGGATGATTCCTTGTTTCATCATGTCCGTACACTGCTTCTCTATCTCGTCCTTCTGCAGATGTGGGTAGCGATACGGCCGGACGACGACCGGTTCTGAACCCGTTATCAGAGGGATCCAATGATTGCAAGCTCGGGCGGGTGGAAGTTCCTTGGGTTCTTGGAATATATCTGAGAAGTCGGTGAGGAGTCTTTTCATATCTGCTGTGTGCATAGTCTCGCCTTGAAGTGTATATACCTGCGTTTTTTTTTCCTTTACTCTGGTTCCCTGTCATGTAACTTGTTTTCCATTAAGGCGGAATGACATTGTTAGGGCGCTGAAATCCCATAGGATAGGGCCTAGGGTGATCAACCATTTAACTCCAAGTACTATATCAAATTCATCCAAGGGTAGCACAAATAAATCAGCAGAGAACGGTTCGGATTTGACCTGTATTTGGATGTTCTTACAGATTCTGGGACTGTGAACCCTCTCTCCGTTTGCAACGGCTACCTGCAGTTGCGGTCTGATTTCCATAGATAGTTTCAGCTGAAGGGCAGCTTGCTCACTTACAAAATTGTGCGTGCTTCCCGAATCTACGAGGATACGTACTGGTTTCCCTGCCATCTGCGCCCACAATTGCATAGTTTGAGAGGTTTTTTATCCCGGTGATTGCGTGGAGGGAGATCTTGGGTTCTAATGCTGCGGGTTCATCCTCATCTTCCTCCTGTTCGTCCACCAGAAGGCAGAATAGCCTCTTGCATCTGTGCCCCACCGAATATAGCTCATCGCAGTTGAAGCATTGCCCCCTTGCCCGGCGATCTGCCATCTCGACTCTGGATAAACGTTTGATGGGGGGTGCCGTCATGCTGCTTCATGTGCTTGATGCCAACCTGGGAACGATACCTGTGTGAGGTTTTTGTTCCCTACTGGTTGCCAAAGAAGGGGCCACCCTGGTTGACTTTGGGGGTGTCCATGATGTCGTCAGTCGACCCATACTGAAGGTCCCACGGCTGAGCTGTAGCTTACGTTCGAAGGCGCGAGCTAGGTTCATGGTGGTGACCAGGTTGGGAGGATGTTGCATCTCCACATCCACCCTCAGGGGTTTAGCTAATCCGGCGGTGAACATGTCCACCTGCTGATCCGGTCGTACTCAGGCTGCTTTGGCAAGGAGGGTCTGAAATTGATGCTGGTATTCAGCCACGGTGCCTGTCTGCTTGAGGTTGATCAATTCACCTAGCGGGTTGCTTGTCAATGGGGGCCCGAACCTGAGGAGGCAGTAGCACTTAAATTGGCCCCAACTGAGCCCGGGTTCCTCCTGCTCCACTCGGTAGAACAAGAGTTGTGCTTCTTCCGTTAGATGGAATGCGGCCAGACTGACCTTATCTCTGTCTTCTGTATGCTGATTGCGAAAGAATTGTTCACAACGGTATAGCCATTCCAGCGGATCTCCGCTGCCGTTGTACGAAGGGAACTCCAGCCTACTGTACTTGGGGACAACAGCGGCTGCCGGGGCGACGATCTGTTGTTCACCGGACGATTCCGCCAAATCTGGTCGGCGGCTGTTGGTGGTTGCAGTTCCTTCGGGGCTCTTCTCCTTGTTAGAGAAATACGACTCCAGCAAGCGTCGTAGCTCTCGGACATCGTCCTTGACTTCACGTACCTCTGCATTGTTCTCCACGAGCCAGTGCTCCAATTCGTGGACCCTGGACGTCAGCTGCTCCAGATCGCCCATGACGTTTGGCTCTAATACCAAAATGTTATGGGCCTGGTAATAGGATCTCGTCACGGGTCGGTCCATGGGGAAAACCTCTAGTTTCCCCTTGCCCCTCCCTTTTCGCGCAGACCCTATCGTGGCGACCTAAGGGGGTGATTTGTTCAAGAGATCACCCTAACTCTCCCTTACTTTCTTTCTTGACTGAATTGGATGCTTTATTCCATAATCGCAGCTCCTTAAATAGGAGATTACAAGAGGTAGAGTCCTTGTAGGAAGACTCCTTGTTGAATTCGACTGCTAACAGATAAGACTCCTAACTTAAGAAGGATAAGACTCCCTAAGATAAATCAACTCCTACTAATCTTCTACTAATCCTTATTGAAATAGATAAGGTAAAAAACAGATAAGATAAGATAAGATAGATAAGATGAACTGTGACTAGCTAGATAATCTGATGAGGACACCTCATCACTGCTGCTGCCGGTGGTGTTTCTTCTTCCCAACGAACGCGTCCACAACAGCTAACCCCCTTGACAGGTGCCAATCTAAGTTTCTTTCATATCCCATAAGGTAAAAAAGCAAGCTTTCTTATTTACCCACTCTAAAATGAGTAGTTCCCTATCTGTAATATTAATCTGTTCAAATGACTTTTTCCTTTTTTTTTCTTGAACTTGTTAATCAATGCAAGTGATAGAATCATGTAACTGGCTTAATCTTATTTTTCTTTTTATTTTCTTCTCTTTTTTTCCTTTTTATGGATACAAGATCAAAAGAAATTCATTACCAAAGAAGATACAAGTCTATGAGAACATAATTTTTGGACCCCAAAAACAATGGGAAAGTCCCAAAGTATCCTCTAAAAGAGACCAGAGAAGTAGCAAACAACATTGCCAATACTGTAGACTGTAGCAAGGGAAAGGATTACAAGGATTCTTTTCTTTTGGGGGGCACTTGGTTCAGGGACTAACTTGTAAGATTTTAGATTGTTATGCCATTATGGATACCAAAGTGTTGTTTGTGCTTTTCACTCATTCCCTATTATTTTTGAATGAGGGATTTTTATATTTTTAATTCAATGAAATCTCCAGTCCACTGTTGCTGATTAAAAAACAGATGTAATCTTTTTTTTTTATAGTAAATGTAAAAGAAATTTATTAAAGAAAAAGATGGAACAAGCTGATTGCAATCATCTCCAAGGTATCGAGATAATACCCAATCAACAAAAACAAAACAACACAAATCAACAAAGACAACACAGAGCAAGAAAAACAACCACAACCCCCTTCTTGATAGCATCGTAAATAATTTCCTTCAAAAATCTCTTCATGCTTGTCTCCATCCTCATTCCAAGCCTCTTCTCCTTCCCCAACTATGGTCTTCTTCATTCTCTCTTTCTTCAGGTGAAGTCAACAGCTGAAGCTCTATCCCAAACTGAAGCTTGAGATTCAAATCCCTGCCCTTCAGCACTCCCCTTCTTCGAAACCTTGATCTTTTTATCCTTATTCTTATAAACTCTCTTGTTTTTATTAGTTGGACCAGCCCCAACCAAACCTTCTTTCAACCTAGAAAAAATTTTAAAAACATGAATCACATGAGACTTACATACCCCTCAGGCTTTCTTCAATGCCCCTAAGCCGCCATTGTCTCAGGTGTTTCCTATCTGATGACAGCAGGATAACATATGATCAATCCAAAGGGTTTCCTATCTGATGAACAGTCTGGATTGTCCAAAAATTACTCCATGTTGAAATAACCAAGAAATTAAGTCCAATTCCAATCTATTTAGTTCTGCATAGTTCCATCTGCACATCCTGAACCAGAAGTGACACCATTATAACTATCAGCTCAGCTCAGAGAGAGAGAGAGAGAGAGAGAGAGAGAGACCTGTATTTGGAGAAATGGATGAAGCTGTGGAGAGAAAGAAGGGTAAACCCAAACAATCACCCTAAAGTTTCCATTATTTTAAAATACTTTACCATTATGTATTTCCATTATTTAAGTTCAAGAAATCACCTGAAAATTTAAGTATATTACAGCAGCAACTTCCATGTAAAGAATGCATCAAACAATCATCACATAGCAGCATCAATCATAATATCTTTATTTAACTCTTCACAAGCCAAGAATCACCACACACCCTCTTGGTCTAGCCAAATCAAGGTGACACTCACAGCAGCAGCAGCAGCTCACAAACAGTGGTTCTATTCATTGCTATCATTAATCACCATAACAAAACTAAGAAGTGGAGTTCTTAGCAGTCGAAGAAGAGAGAGAGACCAATAAAAGAAAATTTGATGGGAAGTTCAAGAGAAAGAAGGCAATAATATTGATGGATCTATCTTGATCTTGCTTTGATACCATGAAATAAGTAGAACAAAGAATTGTAGTGAAGAGGGGAGAAAACAAAACCTGAAATGCAATAGAAGAGAAAAACCCATATAACTGTTGGGTATTTGTAAGTATAATTAGCTGTGTTTACAATAATGACCCTGTTTAATGTAAAATGAGGACAGGAGCACTCACAATAAAAGGAAAGAAAAATTAATACCCTGTTGCCCAATGAATTCTAACATACTCTATAAACAGTATATAAAACATGGCCAAATCTGTCTGTAACCACTACTGCTCAACAATCCCCTCGGTCCACCTTGCACCTTCTATATCTGTCTTATCAACCCTCAGTCCTGAAACTTCAAATCCCTACATCCAAAACTTGAGCAACAATAGACACTAACCCCCGCCCAAGGAAAAGTAATATACTCTTTCTTTCTTCCAATTTCTTAAATCCTTTTTTTGCATATTTTTCTCCAGCTAAAAAGAATATCCCCAATTAGATAAGTCCATGTACAATGATTCAAACATTTTTTAGTTCACAGGTGGTCATTGACCTTTCAAATAGTGAGAGAGTACTTAGATAATGATGACCAAGGCATGATCTATAAAAGATGCGAGTATAGAAGACTAATATTGTTTCTTTTTAAATGTTTAATGGCATTTTGTATTTTACATATATTATCTTTCCACTTTTCTTTTTCGTCTTATTCTTATGGATCTTTAATAATATTTTGCATACATCTCCCAATTATTCAATTTTAAGTCTTATCATCTTGAAAGAATCATTTCTTCATTAAATTATATTCTTCTCATTTCCATAGAATATCACTAACAAACGCTTCTTTCTTCATCGCTTATAATTACCAAGAGGTGGAGTGCTCATGACTTTTCCTTTTTTTACTCCATAAAATTGAGAATATCTACTCTCAAGATGAATGTTGATGTCCTTAAACTATGATCAAGAGAACTTCGTTTACTTCATATTCTTACTTACCTTCTTTCGAAGTTTAATTTATTTATTTTAAGAGGAAAGAAATGGAATTTTTATTGACAAATTAGTATTTCTCTGCAATTCTTTGTGTTTATGTCCTATTCATCCTATTGACCTTCATTAGTTTATGTTTTACATGGACATAGTTCAAGTGATATGTTATTGGTCAAAAAAGGCCTATGGTATTCAGCTTCCTTATTTTAGTTCTTCTACATGTGTCTTATGTTACCTTCTCTCCTACCTCCACTTGTGACCCAACCCACCACCTTACCATCATCTTCAACCTTGGACCTTCCTTCCTACTATGCGCTTCTACTTTGGGCTCTACTAACATGTCGGTACAAATACTATTTGAGAAGAGATCAATACAATCAGTGAAGAACTTTTGGCTTCGCTACTAAAATCCTCAAACTTGAAGCATGCATATCAAGAGCATTATAAGCTTCAAGAATACCTCCCAAGGAGAAGTAGAGAAGGTGAGAATTTTAAGCCAGCCAAGGGATACATTAGGTGTAGGCAAGCATGCGAAGCCAAGATTTGTCACCTTTAGGCTCTGTTTGCTTTGAAAGAAAAAGGAAGGGTAAAGGAAAGGAAACCTGGTCAGGTAGGTGCAGACAGGCTTACCTAGGCCAGCATTACAGGCCCAAGCTATTCATTTACATAAAAAATAACAATATATAACTTTGAAAGTTAAACTTGAATATGAGAAAGGAGTAATTTTGCTTTCTCTCAATCCCTCTAGGATGAGATTGATCACTTGGAGACTTGGAGGTGATTTAGTAACATTGTTCTAAAGACCCCAAGCAATAGAAGAGTTTTGTTTAAGAAGAGCATGTTCATCTCTACAAGCCTCTCTTCATGTGTCTGCCTTTCCCTTGAGTTTTCTGCACATAACCTGCTTTGATCTGTCAAATTTAATCCACCTACAATCATGTAGAAACCAGGAGGAGATTGATCACTTATAGGTAATTTACTATAACCTGCTTTGATCTATCAAACTGAACCCACCTACAAATCATGTAGAAACAAGGAGACTGATCACTTTAAGTCTTGGAGAACCACCTCCATCTTCTTCGCTGGTCAAACAAAGAACATGAACTTCCTTCCCATCCCCCAGTCCACTATTCACCCCTTCATTGTTCTCCTATGAACCAGTCAGAAACAAGTCCACCAAAATAGAATGCTTTTTTGAATTGGAAAATCAGCATCCTCCTGAGCCTCTGAGTTGTCACAGGCCACGGGAGATTCAACACCCTCTTGATCACATGCCCCAGGGGATCGATCACCCACAGCAATGCCCCAACAACTATCAAAACCAGCACGATCCTCCACAACATCTTCAACAATCTTCCTATTACCTCCTCTATCAAACTTCCTGATCAAAGGCTGCCCTTCCATGAGTCTGAAAGTCCTCAGATTAACTAATGAAACATACTCAGAAATCAGAAGTTAAACAAGCATCCAGTTTAGCATAGAAAATCAAGTTCAAGGACTTGGACAAAAATTAAAATATCCAATCAAGACACAGCAATATAACAAACTCCATGTCATTTCACCAAACAACATACTTAACAAAAGGAGTCTGAAGATCACCAAGAACAAGTCTTTGTTGGAGATCAAAGATGACCACTCTATCCTCAGCCCTGCATAGTAAATTCCCAGTTCCAGCATAGAATATTACATCTGTAGCAATAAGACGTCCACTCTTCTTCGCAATTTCATTTTTGAGATTCTTAACTAACACTTGGTTGTTGCTCTTGTCAAGAACAGCAAACCTGTTTCGAGCAATAAAGACAGTTGATCGTCCAACACTTCTTTTTTGCTTCTTGCACAGTATCACCCCTTGCAATACTGTCTTTTGGTATGATGTAGAGTACATAGGAACCCCATCAACATCTGAACAAACCAATACTGCATTTTCTGTAGGGCTGTAAGATAGAGTTCTAGGGCCTTGATTCAAATTGGTTGAACCAGGGCTTCTAATTGGAATGACTTGTTTGTCCTTGTGAGTTGAGAACTCGTATAGGTGCAGGAACCGGTCTTTAACAAAGTACAAATGATCACCATTCACCGAAAAAGTAGGGCATTCTCTCTCCAGCTTAAACACAATCATACCGCTATCATGGCCAGCTGCCAGAAGGTTCATCTCTGGATGAGATGCAAGAATCTAGAAACGGTCTAGGGAAAGTCTGAACAGCTGTTCTTTTTGTAACATCCCATACACAAATACTTTTGTCCTCTGAATTTGACACAATAATATCCTGTCTAGCATGAAACATCACACATGACACATTATTCATGTGCCCTCTCAATGTATCTACTTCCCAAGCCTTTGTATCTGAAAACAGAGGTTAATTGGCTTTAAAACAAAAATATATAGAAACCAATCGTAGATAGAAATAAAAATAGTTCAGGTAGGTGCAGACAGGCTTTTGATTTTTTGTTTTTTTTTTTTTTGCAAATTAACATTCGATTTCTTCCATTCAACCAGCAAAAGGTATACATTACATTACAACTTAAACTCTTATCCAAACTCAAACCTTTCAATAAAATGTTTGAACCACTCTTTTTCTATTAACTCTTCTCATTGTTACACCAGTTCTCCAACCAAAAGGGTTAACAATACCTAATCATTTCCAGTTAGTCTCCCTACAACTACAACTACCAAGACTATTGCTGCTGTTGCTGGTACTACTACTACTACTGCGACGGGATGTAAACTTTCTACAGGATTTAGTTGTATCAGAGTACAAAAGGGAAGGCCTTTCCTTCCCTTGCAGATCCTCTCCTGCAGACAGGCTTATGATTTCCCATCAACTTCAGGAATTCATCTTCAAAGCACATGATAAGCTTATGATTTTCCCTCAACTTGTTACCTACTTGTGCAACTCATCCATATCTGCATAAAGGAGTTTTGTTAAAGTTAACCTGGCTTCCATAAAGCTACAATAATTCTGTCCTAGGATCTAATTCCCAACCATTAACATTCCATCTAAAGTGAGGTTTCCATACAATTGTCCCATTTTGACGCACACCAACAATCCATCCAGGACCTTACCTTCTCCCCATTCCCTACATCAAAACTCCCTCAAGCCTTTACCAAACAGGTTATATGCCAGTTCTATTCACTTCCAAATGGAACAGCCACAAGTTTGAAAAGCAACTCCAAGCTCGCAACCCATATTTCCCACACCATGCTTAAACTGAATTATCCTCCTCCATTGTTCATCCTATTGTTCACAAAACCTTACAGAACAAGTATCACTATGAGATTCCTAAGGTCAACTGAATTTTGCTATACAACTTTGTAGTTTCCAAAACTTTCAAATAATAAAC
Organism: Nelumbo nucifera; assembly: GCF_000365185.1. The sequence continues at coordinate 523,924 of NW_010729224.1, read as the reverse complement.
TACCAAATCTCTCCCTACAACATTCCAAACAAAAACATACCTATTGGCTAAATTATTTAGAGCTCGGCATATATAACTGATTTACTTTTAATTTAAGATGAGTGAATGTGAACCTATTCAGCTTCAGACAATTCAGTCAGTTCAGTGATCTAATATTAATATGGGGTTACTTCATTATCAATTAATAACTACTGAGGTAGTAAGAAGAAAAGACTACTACTTTTCATTCATAACAGACAAAGCCTCCTGTTTGATAATCTACCAAGTTAGCATATATAATTTAATTTTCAAGCATGACTCAACTATAAACCATTTCAAATTTTAATTAAGGCAAAACCAACATTGGTGGGTTCAGTTAAGTGCAGGCTAGCAAGAAATTCCAAGGTTCACCACCTTTAGGCTGTGTTTCATTTTAAAGAAAAGGTAGGGAAAGGAAGGGGAAAGGTTAGGAAACCAATTCAGATAGATGCAGATAGGCTTAGCTAGGCTAGCATTACAGCAGATCTGGTTTTGTACAGTTTAAAATTTACCTTGCTTAGTAGTTCAATCGGGGAATGATGCTGAAGCCTCTTGGCAGTTGAAAAGCTTTAGTGGCCCACCTTGTCAGATTTGATTTTATAAACTGAGGATGCAGCCTGCATAGGCCTTTCTAATGTCTTTAAATAAAACTCCTAAGAAAAATGTGAAAATAATTCAGTAGATTAGTTATTCAAGTGGGAACAGTTTTGTTTCTAGGGGATTCCAAAAAATGCAGCTTCCGCATATATGGTTAGGCAGGTTAGGCAATAAACAATGACATGCAGCTCCAACTTAATGATAAATGAAATTACAGAATTTCACAACTTACATTTGAATCTCTTGGAATGGCAATTTTTGACTGGCCATAGAAGGAGCCAATTCCACCTAACAGATTTCCAATAGCAGCCCTACCAACACTAATTGATTCAGAATCAACCTGAACATTCAATACGATGACTTTAGATTCATTTAAAGTAGAAAATGGTTCAATAATAAATTGGATTCATTGCTTTTATACAACTATATATATATGAAGGGATGGGAGATCCATCATATGGATGGCCGAACCCTATAGGAAGGTTGGGCAAAATTTCAAAAATCTTTACTCCTATCCAGGAATCCTATTCCTAATTTAGAAAACTGCATTTTCAATGTTCGTTCTTGTAACTAAATCAGACCAAATTTGAAACCAAGATTAGGGAGGGATATACCTGATACGGAATCCACGCAAAAAGCTCCTCCCAACGTAGGTGTTCATGCCCAAAGAGTGCACCAAATCCTCCCTCCACTGAACATGACACAGCTTAGGATGAGGCAGGATCAACAGGTAGTTCTTCACCAAGAACTTGTGATTCTTCAACAAGAATCGGATGGGGTAGTGAGCACAACTTCAAAATTGTTTCTCCCAACAAGAAACAATTTCAAGATCAAATCTTGATCAGATCCAAGAACTGGAGATCGAACAGGGTAGGGCGGCAAGGGCAGGAAGAAAAAGAACTGAAGGCAAGATCAGTCTAACTGAGTTATCTTCTCTTTGTGTTGTGTTTGGTGTCTTTTTCAGGTCCGCTCTGCTCTCTATTTATAATCTTAAAGAGACAACCTCCTAATCTGATTAGGAGTTTCCTGATCCAAATCTTTATTTGGATCTAGACACTTTAAGTGGATAAGAGTTATCCTCTTATCCTATACTGCTGATCCAAACCCAGATCTGCTCCTATTTAATTAATCCAATTAACCTAGTTCGAAATGGGATTTTAGGCCCATTAAGCTTTCAGGCTCACTTCCTTTTAATGCAGGCTAGCTTGGTTCTTTTTGTATGGCGTGGGACCCTAACATTGATCTACAATGCCTGGCCAAATTCACTGCTGAATACAATGAACCCCGGAGTCCATCACCATGGTCTCTTAATGGGCCCAACATTTACACTAAATGGTCCTTGGGTCCAGCCATCTTATGAAGGCCCAAGGAATGTGGACAGATGCAAGATTAGCCCATCAGGTATAACCCTCAATGGTCTTACACTTAACCTCTCAGCCCTTAATGATCAAGCACTGCCCGACAAGAGAAGACATTTCCCTTGGTTGCAAGGTACAGTGCTGCACTCTCTACTCACATGGATCTCGGGAATTAAAATATTTTGCAAATATTTTGAAACCATAATATATATAAGTATATTTCTATATAAATATATTTTGCAAAACCAAATTTCAAACACATTTGAAATCCACTGCCGGCAGTTTAGGTTTCCATTAGAGAGAGTGCATTTTCCCGATCATTCACTTTGTCTGACAAAGGGGCTGATCCTGTCACTATGATCACCCACTAGATGAGTTCTCAGACTGTCCCAACATATCTAGGTTTTGACCCCCTCTAAGGATTTCCCTGATTGACACATCAAAGACGGCTCAATCCAACACCCAGTGCAGTATCATAATCGGGTCTAGGGGTCAGGTGTAATATTCTAGTTTTGCCCATCTATCTCCAAGATCAAGGGCAATACTGGAATTTTGTTCTGGTTCAGGGTTTCAAGAAAACCCACACTGCATGTACCTTAGGTCTCACCCTGGTAGCTAAGACAAACCACCCCAACCAACTTGGCAGCACACCAATGTTAGCCTTGGCAGGATAAATCTCTCCAGATCTATCCAACAGCTGTGAAGATTCTAAACTAACATGAGTCTCATATGTTTCCAGTTTAAGGGTATTACACAGAAACACATCACAATAACATGAATCAAATATGTACTTTATTCATTTATAATAAATGTCATAATGTACATCATGTTGATTGTTGTTAAGGGCATACACTGTCTAACAGCTCCCACTTGCACTTAGGTCCAATCGGGTACAAGCCGGAGTCCCAAACTTTCCACGTGTTTCTCAAACACTTTCTGTGTCAGTGGCTTAGTCAATGGGTCTGCCACATTCTCCGCTGATGCTACCTTTTAATATCAATCTCCCGTAGATCCAGTGTTGTCATACAATAGTGGAATGGATGATGTGCTGAATTCCAAATTCCAGAATGAACACCTTCATTCATTAGGAAGCCTCACTTACGGCAATGTGCTCGGCTTGGGTTGTGGACTATTTTTCTTACTACACAGGACCCCAACGTAAATATGTAATCAAATGTAGACATTTTACCATTTGGATCTAACTGGCAGTTGGTATCAGTATACCCAACGATCTGTAGTGAACTACCATCGATTATCAAACAAAACTCCTTTTATCCTTTGAAGGCATTTCAATATGTTTTTTACAGCGGTCCAATGCTCTTGTCTTGGGTTAAACTGGTATCTACTTACCACACTTACGGCCTGAGCAATGTCTGGCCGAGTGCACAGCATGGCATACATGATGCTCCCTACGTCAGAGGCATAGAGAACTTCTTTCATACCCTCAATCACCTCAGGTGTCTTGGGAGACATACCCTTGGAGAGAGTGGCTCCATGCCTGAAAGGAACATTTCTTTTCTTGGAGCTCTCCATACTGTATCTTCTGACTATCTTGTCAATGTAAATAGACTAGGATAATCCTATTATCATCTTCGATCTATCACTATAGAGTCGAAGTCCCAAGATATAAGATGCTTCTCCAAGATCTTTCATAGAGAATTGCTATAAAAGTCATACTTTCACCATAGTCAACATTCCTACATCATTCCCAATGAGTAGAATGTCATCTACATACAAAACCAAGAACATAACCTTATCTCCACTGGTCTTCTTATAAACACAGGGCTCATCCGGATTTTGCTCAAAGTCAAATTGTTTGACAGTAGAGTCAAACCAGATGTTCCAGCTCCTAGAAGCTTGCTTAAGTCCATATATGGATCGGTTAAGTTTACATACCATGTGTTCCTAACTTGCAGCTATGAATCCTTGTGGTTGTTGCATATAGATATCTTCAATAAGATCTCCATTCAGGAACGTGGTTTTGACATTCATTTGCCAAATCTCGTAGTCATGGTATGTTGTTACAACTAGCAGGATCCTAAAGGATTTAAGTATGGCCACGGGTGAAAAGGTTTTCTCACAAATGATTCCCTCTTTCTTAGTGTACCCTTTCGCCACAAGACGAGCCTTTGTAGGTCTCAACCTTACCATCGGGACCCTTCTTCCTCTTATAGATCCATTTGCAACAAATTGCTTTTATCCCAAGGGGCGGATCTACCAGAGTCTAGACTCCATTGAGTCCATCTTAGTTCTCATGGAATCTACCCACTTCAAGGAATCTATGTCCAACATAGCTTTCGTATAAGTCATGGAATCCTCCTCACTAGTCGTGGCTTCCACCAAGTAACTTTCTTTGTCAAAGCTATAACGAACTGGAGGCTTGGATGCCCGGGTAGATCTCCTAGGTTGGTTATTAATTGGAGTTTGTGAGACATCTCCCACTACCCCTGAGCTCTCCTCATCAAGAACAACTTCCTGACGATGATTGTTCAGGATGTAATCTTCCTCCAAGAAATGGGCATTTCGACTATAGAACACCTTCTGCTCTCCTGAGTCATAGAATAAATACCCTACAGAGTCTTTGGTGTAACCTACAAATAGGAAACGACTGGTCTTAGATTCTAATTTGTCATCACTTGTTCTTTTAACATGTGCCAAACAACCCCAAATCTTTAAGTGTCTTACACTTGGTTTTTTACCAGTCCAAAGCTCATAGGGAGTCTTCGGAACGGATTTGGTTGGAACCCGGTTCAGCATGCATATCGCAATCTCTAATGCGTAACCCCAAAAGGATGTAGGTAATTCCGAGTGTACGAGAAGTGATTAGGCCATATTCAATAAGGTCCGATTCCTCCTTTGTGATACACCATTTAACTGTATAGTAAGAGGGGCTAGTTGTGATACTATTCCATTTTCCTTTAAGTAGTCCCTGAATTCGTCAAAGAGATATTCACGTCATCAATCTGATTGAAAGGCCTTAATGTGTTTCCCCAACTATTTCTCGACCTCTTGCCTGAACTCTTTGAACTTTTCAAAGGATTCAGACTTGTGTCTCATTACGTACACGTAACCATACCGAGAGTGATCATCAGTAAATGTTATGAAATAAACGTGCTGGTTACGTGTCCTAATATTCATGGGACCACATACATCAGTATGTATAAGGTCAAGCGTGTCGGTTGATCTTTTAGGCTTACCGTTAAATAGCCATTTCGTCATCTTACCATCCTTTACTAACCTTGTGATATGATCTATGTTAATGTGGCCAAGTCGGTAATGCCATAGGCACGTGGGATTAACTGTATTACGGGTTCTTTTCTTGGGGTTATTATCCGACATAGTTTCAGTTATATTTGTTTCTAGAGAAGGATGGAAAACATAGATACCATTCTCAAGTTCTCCATATGCGAGGAATTTGTTATTTCTTTTGACAATAATCACATTACTAAAAAGAATAGAATAACCATCTATCTGCACACAATTTTGAAACAGAAATCAAATTTCTTCTCAAATTGGGTACATAAAGACAATCTTTTAATGTAATTATTCCTTCTCTGAAATACAATTCTACAGTTACTATGGTTGTAGCTGCAACACTTGCAGAAGTCTCTAAGTAAAGAATCACTTCTCCGTCACTCAGTCTTCTACTTGTCCTAAACCCCTACAATGTATACATGCATGAGTAGAACCCCAGAGTCAATACACCAGGAAGCAGAAGTGACCAACATATTGGTTTCTATGACAAAGGATTCGAAATTACCTTGTTTCTTGGTCTCTAGGTACTGAGAACAGTTCCTCTTCCAGTGGTCAATCTGTTTGCAGAAGTGACAGGCATCTGATGCCTTGTCCTTCTTCTGCTTTTTAGGCTTTCTAGTTTTCTTCTGAGGTTTCTTCTTTGCCTTCCTCTTCTTCTTGCCCGATTTTCCACCTTCAATAAGCATGGCAATGGGCTCATCCTTCTTTATCAGTTCTTCGGCCCTCTGCAACATATTGTTGAGTTCTTGAAGACTAACATTTAGCTTGTTCATATTGTAATTCATTATGAACTAATTGAAAGAAGGAGGCAAAGAGTTTAGGATGGCATCAACTTTGGTGACATGATCTAGTCCAGATCCAAGAGCCTCCAGTTCATTTATGTACCCCATCATCTTAAGACAATGGTAATGAACTAGCTGGTTCTTGGACATTTGTGCGGTCATAAATTGCTTTAGGACCTTCTAACGAGTAGAACACTTATGTGGGCCCCACAATAGTGGTCCCCACTGTGTTCGTAGGATAATAGGGTATGGGCCCCACACCCTATTATCCAGTAGCCAAGATGACCACCATCCGAGTTCTGTTATCCCTTGCAGCAAATCATTATTGGCCCTTGTTCTAGATGGATGTTAAAAATGCCTTTCTGAATGGAGAGTTACAGGAAGAGGTCTACATGCAGTTGCCTCCTGGATTCTATGATACAGAGACAGGTAAGAAGGTTTGCCGACTGAACAAGCCATTGTATGGTTTGAACCAGTCACCTAGAGCCTAGTTTGATAGGTTCAGATTAGCCCTTGGAAAGTTTGGTTATGTACAGGCCCAGTCAGATCATACACTATTTATTAAGAGGGTGGAGTCATCTCTGACACTACTTGCAGTATATGTTGATGATATTGTGGTGACAGGAAATGACAGCCATGAGATTGAGTCCCTCAAACARCTCCTTCATCAAGAGTTTGAGGTGAAAGATCTTGGTGCACTACG
>NW_010729224.1:462507-516451 GCF_000365185.1 Nelumbo nucifera | reverse complement strand
GTCACATCACAAGAAGTGTCTTCCGTATATCACATCTAATATGCAGCTCGCGGATATCCTCACCAAGGCTGTACCAAGGAAGAAGTTAGAGACAGACCTATCCAAGTTGRGAATGATAGATATCTAYTCCCAACTTGAGGGGGAGTGTAGAGAACACTGATGTGGGCCCTACAACAGTGGTCCTCACTGTGTTCGTAAGACAGCATGTGTAGTTATTTGTTTCAGTTATAGTAGTGTCAGTTTGGATTAGTTTGTTAATTCAGTTATTTATTTCAGTTTTTATTTACTTTATTTATCATGTAAGTACTAAGGGCAGATCTGTCCTTTCCATTATGTATTGAACATAACCTATAAATAATAAGAGAGTGGTAGCAGCAAATCTGTTAGAATCTGTCCCTCCTTTCAACCCCTTGTGTTCTCCTGTTTCTCTTCTATTTCTTCTCCTTTTTCTCACTTTTCTTATGTTTTGTAAACCTAAAACCTATTAGGATTCAAGACTGATTACAGTTTTGATCTTCTACTATACATTGTCCTTAGACTATCCAAGATATCCTTGGACACTTCGATTTGATCGAATTGTCGCTATATCTGATTGTCTAAGGAGGCTATGATGTAGCACTGGGCAAGAGAGTTTTTCTCTTCCTATTCTTGATATTCCCTCCTGCGGGCCTTAGAAGCCCTATCACCCAGACAATCCAGAGTAGCGTTCTTAGCAACTTTGTCCAATTTCTCGGACGTCAGAACCAGCATAAGGTTACGAAACCAGTCTGTGTAATTTGGGCCCTTGAGCTTATTATCGTCCAACAGTTTGGCGAATTGTCCGTTTGTCATTTCTAATAAAAGGTAAAGCAAATATTAGTCCACAACCTGATTTGATTCATGTTATCAACATAGATATGGTTTTTAATCTATGTTCCATTTCCATTTGTTCATCTTTGAGATTTCCCTCCTATCTCAGTGACGGAGACTATGAATTATGTCTTTGGAAATATGGGAAATCACATACAGTGCATGGAGCCAACTGTTTCAGCTGCATAACCCCACCACCTTCTGTGAAGGATCACATCCACTCATCTCATGAGTTTTCCCTTTGGCCTCTGCCAAACAAGGTTCATTGCCATTTTAGGTTAAACCTTTCTATCCAATAAGTGCTTATCCATCATATTCATGAACGCCAAGGTACCGTGAGAGAGTCTTCCATTTTAGGATAGGCCCCTCCCACATCAGTCTATGATGCCCCTATCATCTTACGAAACAATCCAACAGATCCAACAACAAATGGATAGCCCAATTTTATGGTGCATCTCCTCATTACTGAAGGACCCATCTTCATGTTAATGATGGAAGGCCTTTAAAGAGTTCATCATATGAATCTCCCTATCACGTGCACTTATATTTCAGTGGAGGGAACAAAATGTTATGCCCTAGTATTATTTAGGTCAAACTAGAGTGGCTCCCACTGGCTTTCTCAAAGCGAGATTTAAATGAGCCCTAAACGGCTAGGGTTCCACACGGTTCCTCTTAGGGAGGAAACTGATGTCGAGCCCACCAAATGGGGAGATCATCCAATGATCTTATGGGCACCATGGCAATGATGCGCATTCAGCCATGATGTGCGAAAGAGCCACTATCGAAATAATCCTGGGCCAAGTACTTATGGCACATGTACGTAACACATCATACATCCATACATCACATGCATGAAACAAATTGATCTAATCAATTAAAATATCTGTAAAACCCTTAATTAATTAGATTAAATCAGTATCAGCCCAATAGAGTCCATAATGTTATCATATAACATTATCTAGGTATATGGGTTGTACTGCAAAACGCAGTTCAGCCCATGTAGCTAAATTAGGGCTGTTTCAGTTTTATCATATTAAAGTTAGGTTTTTACAGAGGTGGACCGAATTAAAACTTAAAGTGGGCCATCAACCCTCTGGCCAAAATTGAATTAGGGTTAGAAAAACCAACCCCATCGAACCAACAATTTGGTCCAACTAGTTTGGACCAAATCTGGTGTAAATCGGCCCAAGTTTTGGTGTCCAATTCAAGATTTAATTCAAGAATAATGATCTAAAAAATAAATTAATTCAAGATAATCAAATTATTAAGAAACTGAAATCAGAGGGCTGCACTGTGATTTTCTTGGATATCCTAGAAACCTGCAAAGAACAGTTAATTGCAGATTGCATAATTGATATCTGCAAAATCGCAGATCGTAGAACTCCTTTCTGCAAAATCTTCTTCTCCTCTGTTGCGCACTTCAACAATCTTCAGATGGAAATAAAATAAAAAAACCTAATTTTTCTATTATTACATCACATCGAATTCCTATACAATTTGTCTAAAAATGAAACAAATTATTTACAGACCAAATTGAATAGAAAAGAAATCACAGGGTGAGCCAATCTTGGCACCAAAAAGATTCGATCTCCATCACATGTGCAGCCCAAAAATTCAAGAAACATTCACAGAAAAATTCTATAAATATAACAGAATAATAAAGATTTATTTTCCAGATCATCCGCCCATAATATGGGAACCAATTCCCATAAAAAACGCTAACTGCGCAAATCGGGTAGAACGCCTTCTGCCCATTTGCGCAGATTCAGATCTAATCTAATTTGGTTCAAGACTTGAACCTAGCTCTGATACCATTGAAGGGATGGGAGATCCATCATATGGATGGCCGAACCCTGCAAGAAGGTTGGGTGAAATTTCAAAAATTTCTTTACTCCCATCCAGGAATCCTATTCCCAATTTAGAAAACTGCATTTTCAAGTTTCGTTCTTGTAACCAAACCGGACCAAATCTGAAACCAAGATTAGGGAGGGATATACCTGATACAGAATCCACGCAAAAAGTTCCTCCCAACGTACGTGTTCACGCCAAAAGAGTGTACAAAATCCTCCCTCCACTGAACATGACACAACTTAGGATGAGGCAATATCAACAGGTAGTTATTCACCAAGAACTTGTGATTCTTCAGCAAGAATCGAATGGGGTAGTGAGCACAACTTCAAAATTGTTTCTTCCAGAAGAAACAATATCAAGATCAAATCTTGGTCAGATCCAATAACTGGAGATTGAACAGGGTAGGGCAACAAGAGTAGGAAGAAAAAGAACTGAAGGCAAGATTAGTCTAACTAAGTTTTCTTCTCTATGTGTTGTGTTTGGTGTCTTTTTCAGGTCCGCCCTGCTCTCTATTTATAACCTTAAAGAGACAACCTCCTAATCTAATTAGTTTCCTGATCCAAATCTTTATTTGGATCTGGACTCTTTAAGTGATAAGGATACAGACTTTCGGAGAATTATAGCCAAGCTGGGAATGGAGGATCTCTATTCACCAGCTTGAGGGGGAGTGTTGGAAAACGTGGGGTTACTGGTTCAGATCTGAAAATAAAATTGTATATATTCCTAGGATTGTGGAAGGATTGATTTAGAAAGTTTTTTCTTTCTATTTTTGTACTTTCCATTTTCTCTTCTTTCTATTTTTTCTTCTTTCTATTTTCTTTTCTTTCTTTTTTTCTTTCTTTCTATTTTTCTTTCTTTCTATTTATTGCAGCAGCTTACTGTATAAATAYGCCCATTGGCAATAGAATGAAACATATCAGTATTCTACCATTCCAAAACAGAAACCTATATATCCAAGGTGTCTCTTCCCCTAACCTCAACCAAAGACAAGCTTACTAGGCAGCCACCTTAAACAGTCAGGTCTGTCCAGATGTTCATGGAAGCAAATGTTAGACCTTGAGTGAAAGCCAGCAGATTGACATACACCACTGGCCCCTATTATCTCTCGCCACTCCTATGCCTAATGCACCTTGGTTGCCTAGATCCCCAATTATAACACCCTTTAATTTTTCATATAACAAAGTACAATTTGTTATTCTCACTATGGTGCTGACTACCCAGCCACCCAGAAATATTTCAAAGGAAGACTTTCATTAAAATAAAAAAGGGGGGATGTACATTTTATTCTTTTTTCTCGAGTATTCTTGTACTCCCCTAACCTCTAGGGTCCATAAAACGGATGCCCTTGTGCAATGCCATACAATTTTCTGCCCTTTTAGGTAATAAAAAAACAAACGTGCAAGGAAAAATAAGATATTTAAAGGAGATGTCCATGATGCCCCAAAAAGGAAAAGTGGTTCCATACCTGCAATGCAAGCTAATAAGTCAATAAGAGGTGGTTTATCCTTTCTACTTTAACCTTACTGGGCATCTCTACTTGTACCTAACCACTGGCATTCAACCTGATTAAGACTGATCTAGCCCTAACCCAATAGGGTCGGGTAAAGGCCGGTTTACCACTTAACCCAACCCAACTAACTGACACCCTACTCATATCCTTAACTTGACATTGGCATCCCCCTTTCCCTTATGGATCTCATGTGCTTTGCACCAAAAAAAAAAAAGATTCTTCAAATATTAAAGACACCTCTAGCATCCTTGAGCGTGAAAGAAACCAATTCCTATTTTGTAATAAAAAGCTTCGAAATGCAAAGTCCGAAGGTTGTTCTCTATGATTATAATTCAAGAAATGAAATGCTTATGCTTTCAAGCTCTTTCTTTGGATTCTCCGTTTTCTGGATTACCACCATCTCCAAGTAAAACCAAAATCAAATCATCCTAAGAGTTTCATTTGAAATAAAAGGTAGGGAAAGGAAGGGGAAAGGTTGGGAACCAACAAATGGATAATGATTTCATTGAGGCTGGCATAGCCCAAGCAAGAGCCAACAAACAGAGATAATGATTTCAAATTCTAGCTGAGATAGGGCAGTGCAGAAATAGATGGCTGTTATCTTCCACTTCTTGACCACACAACACACAACTCTGATCCTGGAGTTGAATCCCTCTCTTAAATAGGTGGGCTATAGTTAAACACCTGTCTAAAGCTGCAGCCCACACCAGAGCAATCATTTTTGAGGGAGAGGTTGGGTTCCAGATTCTGGAAGTAGGCATGTCTTCCAAGTTACTTGCTGCCAGATGAGTAGCAAAGGATTTGATTGAGAAAAGACCATTTGCACTCCAAGTCCAAGTCCAACTATCTTCTTTGAGCAGATCCAGGGGTTGGACCATTGGAGTGAGATCAACTCAAGTAAATCAGCTAGGTTTGCAATTTCCCAATCCTGAAAGTTCCTTCTGAGAGAAGGACACCATACCAAAGAATTCAAAATAACCTCGAAAGAGCCAAAATACAGCTCTTAACTCCCATAATCTCTACACAAAATACAGCTTGTCCATATCAGTTGAATAGATAAGTGAGCAATATGAGATAGGAGTTATTTTGCTTCCCCTCGAGCCCTCTAGGATGAGATTAATCAATTGGAGACTTGGAGGTGATTTAGTAACATTGTTCTAAAGACCCCAAGCAATACAAGAGTTTCGTTTAAGAATAAGGTGTTCATCTCTACAGGCCTCTCTCTTCCTGTGTCTGCCTTTGCCTTGAGTTTTCTGGACATAACCTGCTTTGATCTATCAAACTTAATCCACCTACAATCATCTAGAAACCAGTAGGAGTTTGATCACTTAGAGTCTTGGAGGTAATTTACTATAATCTGCTTTGATCTGTCAAAGTCAACCCACCTAGAAATCATGTAGAAACTATGAGACTGATCACTTGAAGTCTTGGAGCTGGTTTAGTGACATTGTTCTTTTTTGATAAATAATAGGAATTTTCATTAAATATTATAAGAATATTGCAAGGAGTATAGAAAGAAAAAGAGGAGATAAAGCAGCTTATCCCCACAACATCCATAAGAATAATTACAACTTAGCCAAAAACACATTAGTCTTCTCAACCACTTGTTTGTTCAGAAGAATAGGGTGTTGTGAGGTAAGCTGCTTCACAAATCTCAACCATTTTTTTTCTACCATTGGAGGGAGATCAACTCAAGTAGATCAGCTAGGTTTGCAATTTCATAATCCTGAAAGTTTCTTCTGAAAGAAGGAGACCATACCATAGAACTCCAAATAACCTGGAAAGAGCCAACAATATATTATGTACAACTACAAGCATGCCCTTACGGGGCTAAAATATAAAGAAAAGAAATAAACAAGATTGAATACAACAAAATACAACTTGTCTATATCAGTTGAGTAAATAAGTGAGCAATATGATGGATCAAAAAAGCAAAGCAACAATGTGAAACAACACCTCCCTACTGAAATAATGGAAGAAAATGACAAAGGTAACATTGTTGAAGGCTCTAATACTCATGATCTTATATTCCACTAAAACTTTTACACATACAACAAGCATGTTCATGTTTGAAAAATGATATGTAGGTGAAATTAATCATCTCTCAACTACATCTTCCATACATGAATTAAAGAAAGTCCCTTCATGTTAGTTTTGTAGTGCAAAAAGATTCCAATATGAACCTCCTACTTTTTGCTACTACAATGGACAAGTTATTCTAGCATTCAATCCAGTGCCAGATGAATTATATAGGTTATACACCTCAGATAATGATGATGCTATTGAATTTCGGTCAAATATCAGAGCTTACAATAGTATCTTTTCCTTTACATCATTTGATGTAAAGCTTGATAAAGAATTGGCCACTTCCAATAAAGGTGTTTTTACATTTCGAGCTCAAGGTCAAACATACCATGACCTGCCATCACTTACACCTTCAAATAATGGACCATGCTTCTTGCAATTATACTTCTATGACACAGAGAATGAAGTTCAAAATAGAATGAGTAAGGTGGGTGACAAGGAATTAAATCGAGGAATTGTGGAGAACCTCATCAAACTTCTTTCTATTAATCCATATTCCCAGTTCTTTCGAAATCTCAAAGATCTTAACTCTTTAGAAGAGTATCATATTTGCATCAAAAGTGATGTCAATCTAGATCAAAGGGTTTATAATGCACCATCAGTAGATCAAGTTGCAGCAATATGGATTGAGAGAAATAATACAAAGTGGTTAAGAAGAAAGAGACATTGTTGTTCATGCACGTTCAGGAAGTAGACATAGAGTGAAGCATCACTATGGTTGTTATGATCCCCTACAATATCCTCTATTATTCCCAAGGGCAGAAGTTGGATGGCACCCAAATATCCCCAAAAAAGATTCCATTACAAGATTAGGGGTGCACCCATTACAAAATTCCACAATAAGGAATTTTACATCCATTAAAGATCTTTTCAATCGGGAAGAAGGTAACAAACTATTTCTATTAAAATAAAACAGCATTTACAATAAATTCCAAAAAAAAATTTCTAAAGACATTATGTACAATTTTTATGCAAAGATATTATCATAGGAGATAAAGGGACAACTTTGTCATGTTGACAATTTTATAGTAATCTCGTACAAATTAGGATAAATGATCACTCAATAATCTTGTTAGCTAAGAGACTTCTGCATCAATTTGTTGTTGATATGTACATCAAGCTTGAAAGTACAAGGCTTGACTACTATCGTCAAAAGCAATCAAAAATTCGTGTAGAATTGTACCAAGGAATGGTAGATAGTGTCTTGTCTGGTGAAACAAATGGTAATAAAATTGGAAGAAGAATAGTATTACCTGCATCATTTATTGGAGGATCATGAGACATGCGGCGTAGATATCATGATTCAATGGCACTAGTTAGGCAGTTTGGAAAACCTGATTTCTTCATCACAATGACATGTAACCTTGAGTGGATGGAGATTCAAGATGAATTGCTCCTAGGGCAAGTTCTACAAGATAGGCCAGATTTGACAGCAAGGGTATTTAGAGCAAAATTGCAGGACCTAAAAGACCAACTTTTCAAGAAACATGTTTTCAGAAAAGTGGCAGCACATGTGCATGTCATAGAGTTTCAGAAGAGAGGACTTCCACATGCTCACTTATTGATTATTATGAAGTCAAGTTATAAAGTTACCTCTCCAGACCAATATGACAAATTTGTTTGTGTAGAAATACCTGACCAAGAAAGACAACCAATACTCTATGAATTGGTTAGAAAACATATGATGCATGGGCCTTGTGGAGTATATAATCAGAAAAATTCATGCATGGTTGATAATGAATGCAAATATCATTACCCCTGAAAGTTTTGTGAGCATACCATGCATGAAAAAGACTCGTACCCCATATATAGAAGAAGAAATGGACGTAGAGTACTTGTTCGGAACCATCATTTAGACAACCAATGAATCATTCCTTACAATCCATATTTGTTTAAAATATATAATTGCCATATCAATATTAAAATATGCTCAGGAATTAAAGCAATCAAGTATCTATACAAGTACATATACAAGGGGCATGATCGAGTTGCTATCTTTATAACACATAATGAAGGGAACAAGGCGATTGATGAGATTCAACAATTTTAGGATGCATGTTGGGTTTCAGTTCAATAACCACTATGGAGAATTTTTCAATTTGAGCTTTATGAAATATTCTCAGCCATCATAAACATGCAATTGCACCTTCCAAATCAACAATGTGTATGATATTGGGAAAATCAAAATTTAAATCATGTGATCAATTCAGAAAATACAAGCAGGATAGTGCTAACAGAGTATTTTGCGACATGCTCTACAGATGAAAATGCGTGAATACTTATATAGACAATTCCCATAACATTACATATGGAACAAGCAAGCAAAGAAGTGGATACCATGAAAGAAAAGAGAAGTCATTGGTCGTGTAATTGCAGCAAACCCTTCAGAAGGAGACAGATATTACTTGAGACTCTTATTAAACAATATACCAAGGCTAACATCTTTTGAAGACTTATTATGTATAGATGGAATCATGTGTCCTACATTCAAGGAGGCTGCTGAAAAACGACAGTTATTGGAGTCACATCAAAACATATTGGAATGTTTGCAAGAAGCATCAATTTTCCACATGCTAGTAGCTATGAGATGGTTGTTTGTTACAATATTAGTTTTTTGTGAACCAACTGATGTGAAGAAGTTATGGGCCGACTTCTATGATTCGTTGTCCGGTGATTTTAGAAGAATCAATGAACACTCTCACGAATATAAAGTTACAAGTACATTGAAGAGTATAAATTACTTTTTGGAAAATATGGGGGAAAATATCAATGATTATGACCTACCAAAAATTCATAATCCCCCAAATCATATGAATGGTCCTTCTACAAAGGAAATTGATGAAGAAATGACAATAGTAACACCTGAAGAAGATTTTCTTGCACCATCTCGTCTAAACCTAAAGCAAGAAATTGCATATAGAACAATATTACAGCATTTAGATATGAAGACTTCAGGTGCATTCTTTATTGATGGCCCAGGGGGAATAGGAAAAACATTTTTATATCGTGCTTTACTTGCTACAATCAGATCAAGGAACTGGATTGCTTTAGCCACTGCAACCTCAGGTGTTGCTGCAACAATAATGCTAGGTTGACGAACTGCACATTCAAAATTTAAAATTCCTATCAATGCAAATAAGTCAAGTATGTGTAACATATCCAAACAAAGTGGAACTACATTGCTCCTACGACAGGCACGACTAATCATTTGGGATGAAGCACCAATGGCAAAGCGAACAACAATTAAAACATTGGATAGAACTCTTAAGGATATCATGGGCAATCAATTACCATTTGGTGAAAAAGTTATGGTTTTCGGAGGAGATTTCTGACAAGTACTTCCAGTAGTTCAATGAGGAACAAAAGCAGAAATAATTTCTACAAGCTTGGTTAAATCATATCTTTGGCCAAAACTAGAGCTATTTAAACTCACCATCAATATGAGAGTCATATTTGATTCATCATTCAATGATTTTCTCATGAGAATTGGAAATGGAACTGAGCCAGCAATCCAAAGAGGCATGGTTGCAATCCCAAAAGCAATGCTCATCAAATATGAAGACAATGAACAATCACAAAATGAGCTAATCAACCAAGTTTTTGTATCATTGGAAGAAAATGCTTCTTCACTTGATTATATAACAAAGTGTGTAATCTTAGCTACGAAGAATGAATTTTTTAATGCATTTAGTGAGAAGTTGATTACACGCTTTCCAGGAAAATCAGTGACTTATTATAACTATGATTATGCAATCGATGACACGAAAATTATTATCCAATAGAGTTTTTAAACTCCTTGACACCTAATGGTCTCCCACCACATAAGCTCACTCTCAAAATCAATTGCCCTATCATGTTAGTGCAAAATTTAGATCCATCTAATGGACTATGCAATGGAAGCAGAATGATTTGTATAAGTTTCAAAAACAATATCATACTAGCAGAAATTGTTGTTGAAAAACATGCGGGGAAGAAGGTTCTACTTCCACGAATACCACTCTCACCATCAGAGGATGAAGGTTATTCATTCCACCTTAAGCATAAGCAATTTCCTATTCATCTGAGCTTTGCAATGATAATAAATAAAGCTCAAGGCCAAACCATTCTTCGTGTGGGGATATATCTTCCAGAGCATGTCTTCTCACATGGTTAATTATATGTAGTTCTCTTTCGAGGAATATCTGCTTCCACAACAAGAATACCCATTCAAGTTGAGCAACCAAAACAAAAGAAGGGAACTTACACAAAAAACATAGTCTATAAAGAAGTCCTCTCTACAAATAGCTTATGAATATTGGCCCAATCATAAGGTACACTACTTTTCTTATAACAAAATGCATTAATCGTAAAATAAGATAATCAATTAGTTATTATTATTATTATTATTGTTGTTGTTGTTGTTGTTGTTGTTGTTGTTGTTGTTGCTAAACAATTAATCATTTTCAAGTTGCAAGGTGTTTGCTATATTAACCTTGTGGAGTGGGAAAACAATAAAAGAAAGGAGACAGACAATGTTGATCTTTAGAGTTATTGTGATGATAAATTATATGGCATTATGATTTGAATTTGAAATAGACACTTCAAACTAGAATGTAATTTCATTCTTATTATATTGATGCAATTAGGTTGATAATTACTTCAACGATTTCATTATCTCTGGTAATGTTTATAAACTCATCAATACAATTTGTTTCATGAAATTAATTTAACCAAGATACATCTTACCAAAAAAAAGATTACTATACATGTTATATTTAGATTTATATCATTTATTTAATTGTATTCTGTTTATTTTATAAAACAACTACATACTAATTTTTTTTATTATGATCTTATAGAATTTAAATAATTATATAAGATGGAAGAAGAAGAAAAGTTCATGTACATCAATTCCTTAAGCACAAAAGAAATTGAATGGACCATAAAAGTATTAGTAATACATTGAGGGAATACTGAAACTTATAATAATCAATGGGGAAGTGGAAAAAGACTAAAGATTATACTACTTGATGATGAGGTATGCAAAAATCATTATTCCTTAACTATCTTGAATATAACTTATATTCAACAAATAATTATCTTATATTGCAGGGACACAAATTCAATGAGTATTATTCAACTCAATGGTAGATAAGTTGATAGATAAGCTATTCCCTCAAAGGACATATTTCATTAGAAATGGTCAATTGAAAATCATCAACCCATTGTACAAAAATGTACATAAAAGTTACGAGTTTTGCATCAATGAGTCAACAACAATTATAGAAGCAGAAGTTGAAGTGAGTATATCCAAGATAAATTATAAATTCAAGGGGCTTAAAGACATAAGTAAGTACATCAGTATTAAGGAATTAATTGGTAAGTCAACATCAATATCATCATAAATGTTATCATAGAAACTAAATAAAAATATACATTCTTATTAACCTCACATTTTGTTGTTTTGTATATGTTATTGCCATAGTCACTGAAGTTGGAAATCTACATCAATTCAGATATGAAGATGGCTTTTTTGTGAAGCGAGAAATCACTGTAGCTAGTGCTTTGTACTATTCAAATGAGTTTTAAATCATATTTTCATTTAAAAATAAATCATTAATTAATATTCTTCAAACATTTTTTACAGTTTAACTCCTATGATGTTGATATTGAAAATTTGCAGGTCTCAAAACACATATGCTACTCAAAATATTGGTTTTCCATTTGAAAAATCAACTCAACTCGAGCAATCAGAGGAAGTGAAGATAAAAGATATGATAGAACGGTCATCATTCAAGGTAAGCAAAATAGTAGCTTCTAATCATTATACTATAACATATTACTTTAATATATCATTTATCTCATAAATATATTATTTTTAACATTTTTCATTCAATTGCAGACTACTATTGTTCGATTAAAGCGATTATCACAGATATTTTAAATATAGATGAACTGTGGTATAATGCATGCAATGATTGCAACAAGAAAGTTGACTTGACAGCAAGAGGAGCATATTGTGACAAATGCAAGAATGACAATGCAAAATATTCCGAAAAGTAAACAATATAACAAAAAAATCAACTTCAAACAATGTCATCATAACTCATTTACTAAAACTTTTTATAAATATATCACACAAATATATGCTCAGAATGAACATATTGGATGACACTGGAAAGGTAACAGTCACATTATTTGAAGCAACTAAGGACATAGTTGGATGCCCAATTGATGAGTATGTCAAGCTTCTAGACAGGTAAGAATTACAAATAAATTATGTATTACCAAAAATTTAATTTTAACATACATATATAAATAAACATGACTTGTACAAATTTGCAGGACCAACACGACAATCAATTCGTAAAAAATATACAATAGTTAAAAGGAAAAGTCCATGTCTTCCTTATCCGAGTTGACAAAAGAATCAATCACACACACAACTTTGGTAAATTCATAGCGACTGATATGTTCAAAAATGATGACTTGCAAACAAGTTGGATACAAAATGTAGATTTGATAAAGGAGAGAAAGATAAAGAAGATCAAGATTGAACAAGAAGATTAGTACATGATGACTTTAGTGCCTTTTTTTAATATACTCAAACTTTTTTTTCATCAACTTGTACACTTCCAAACTTATATCTCTTTACAAATTCTGGATTTTCTTTAATTTACATATATCAACTTCAATATTTTCCTATCGCGTAGTTTATCTTTTATTTTCCGCAAGAACATATTACCCACGTGCAACATACGTGTACCCTTACTAGTAATTATATAGGCATGAATGTAAACTGCTTTTTTAAAGACTTTCAAAAGATTAATTTGCATTTTCAAAATCTGATTTTCTTTGGACTGTTAATGGTTGGATGACATGCAAATAGGCTGAATTCTAGGACTGTCAAGAGTTTTACTTGTATGCACATAAACTGATTTTTTTAAATTGTTAATAACTTCATTTGGTATACACTTGGGCTGAATTCTTTGGGGCTGTTACTGGTTGGGAAGGCAAACATGTAAATTGAATTTTTAGGACTGTTAAAGCTAGGTTTTGCATGCATGTAGGGTAACTTCTTTAGTGTTGTTGATGGCTCAATAGGACTGTTAAGAGTCTCATTTGCATGCAGTTTCTAGGACTGTCAATTGTTTAGTTAGTGTGCATATAGGCTGAAATGTTTAGGGCTGTTAATGTTTTTATTAGCATTCATATGGGCTGAATTCTTGTGGGTTGTTAATGCTAGGTTTTGCATGTAAGGTTAGTTCTTCTGGGGATTGTTGATAGTTTAGTTTGTGTGCATATAGGCTAAAATGTATATAACTGTTTATGGTTTTATTAGCATTTGTATAAGTTGAATTCTTGGTAGATGTTAATGATAGAGTTTCTATCCATGTAGGTTGGTCTCCTTTGGAATTGTTGATGGTTAAAGTAGTGTACATTTAAGTTGAAATTTTTAGGACTGTTAATGGTTTTATTACCTATCATATTAGCTGAATTCATGTGAGTTGTCAGTGGTAGGTTTTGCATTTATGTAGACAGATTTCTTTGGGATTTCTAATGGTTAGATTGGCATGTTTTTAGGCAGAAAATTGTAGGGAATGTAAATAGTTTACTTGCATAAACATAGTGTGAAAATTTTGGACTGTTAATAGCTTTATTTGCTTGCTTGAGGACTGAAATTTTTTTGGACTATTAATAAATTTGTTTGCTTGCATGAGGGCTGAAACTTCTTGAACTCCTAGCTTCAGTTACACACATGAACACTGAAATTTCAAGGGTTGTTTTGTAGCTTACATGATTGTTGAATTTTTTTTTTGAACTGTTAATGGCTTGGTTTATATTCATATAGGTTGTGTAGGTACATAGTGCTCGTTTAGACCCTCAAAGAATATCAAACATCAAGATTAGCACCACAAAGTTGCGTGCAAACGATCCACAGTCAATCTCCATGTTACGATGAACCCACAACACACTTTCAACCCTGCGATGAACTCATGACGTGCATCGCAAAACCACGATAAACCCGTGGTCTACCGAGCCTACTCAGCACTTGAACCAAAGAAAACCTCGATCAAACCCATCCAAGGGCTTCAAGCCTACTAGAGCGTGCGATAAACCCACATCCACCAAGGTTTGCGATAAACCAACGACTTATAAACCCACTTGCGAATCAGACTAAGAGAAACCCGGGTCGAGCCCATGGCGAGGCATGCGTGGAACCGTAGCCACGTGGAGCACATACCATCAAAAGATGTTGCGAGATGCCACATAGGATTAACATGTCGCCACCTGCCAAGCGGTGACATCATTAAACGCCACGTCAGTTAAAATAAAGTGCACGAAAGGAAGTAGCACACGTGAGTAATGAGGGATCTTGGGGAAAAGGTAAGCTAACCTTCGAGTAAATCCTCATGAGACACGTGGCAAAACTCCAGTAGCGCACTTAATAATTGACAGCGGATCTAATATTCCCTTTCCTAATACAATGTGAATATCCTTATCTCCTACCTTTTAGGATCTCAGGACCTCCCCCCCATAAATAAAGGTCCTCTTCGTATTGAAAACCATCCGATCCTTAGCATTTCTCACCTAACACCCCCGAGTATTCTCTCTCCAATTCCCTCAGTTTTACATCCTTAATCCAGAGATCTCATCCCCCTACTCACAAGCCTCTCTCTGTCTTTCAAAGAGCCCATCCCCTAACCGTGCCTTACCCCTCCTATAGTAGAATCTTTGGTTCCGTCTTTGATTACAAGGAATGACCTCACAACGGATCAACCTCACCACCATCCCTGAGGAGCAGAACAACACTCAGAAGAACACCAATCCTAGAGTTGAAAACCAGCCTGAGATGGAAACACCCATCCAAGCTAATATCAAAATACTATCAAACAAGGTTTATGGGTTTGAGGCACTCTTCAAAGACCAATTCAAGAAGCTCAAGCAAAGCCATGAGGAAACAAGGACACACTCCCGCCGCCACTCTCCCCTGTGTTCCCAACTCCAATCCTAACCCCAGCCGTCGTGCCTCCATCCCAACCCCCGCCATTCCCAAGCAGTCCAACAGAGCTAGCTCGACCCCGACACAAACAAGCCACTGACCAACCCACCAGTCTTATTCCTTCCTTGCACAGACCCGGTAACAGAGACCCCTCTTAGCCAGGACAAACTAAGAGAATACATCCAAGGGTTGGTGGTTGAAAGCCGTAACCGGGCCCAGGATTGGGCCGTCTTGCAGAAACGTTATTCCGACAGCATCTTGTATAAGCCCTACCCTGACGGGTACACACATCCCCAGCAGTGGCCACAATATAATGGCCAAAGGGGCAGCCCACAAGAGCACATCAGCAAGTTCGAGGACATCCTTAGCTTATTTTCCCTCGATAGGGATCTCAAGGTACGTGAATTTTTGAAATCATTGACCGGCCCAGCGTACACAGGGTTCGTAAGCCTCACCCCTGGGAGCACCGATTCATGGAGTGAACTAGCCAAGAAATTCATGTCGAAATGGTTCACCTTAGAAAGGAAACTAACAATGGACGACCTATAGAACGTAGAAAAAGGGCCAGGAGAAGACCTTCTAGCCTACGTTATGAGATTTCAGAAGCTTACGCATTCTATCTTTGATGAACACGCTACCGAGAAAAGCTTCGTTGAGCAGTGCGTACAAGGCATGCACCCTACCTTCAGGATTAGCATTGAGAACGTCAAAGTCAAGACCTTCAGCCAACTCTAGAGGTGTGTGGAGAGGACAGCACGAACTGTCAAGGACACCTCTCCATATAATAGACACAAGGTGTATGCAGTTGACAGAAGGCCCAGGAACAACGGAGGAAATAGACAAGGGTCGTACCAACGCGATAATGCCCAAGGAAAGAGAAGTGTACCTCCCCCCTTCCCCTGCACGAGGGAGGAGGTGATCATGATAATGAACAAATTAGTTGAGGACAGAGTCATCAACCTGCCGCCACCACCACTAGGAGTAGACCTAGAGAAAGATAAGCACAGTGGGAGATGGTGTAATTACCACCAGACACCACACCATGACCTGATGGACTGTTTTACCTTGAGAAGGTTGTTCATACAGAAGGTGAAACTGGACCAATTCATGAAAAAAGATCTAGCTCGTGTGGAAACCAACCACCTCCCAGCCCATGCCCAAGGGGGAAGCATCAACGTGGTCAGAGCAACTGGTCAGTACCAATCTGACGCTCTGATAGAGAAATTAGAGCAAAGCGAAGAACTACAGTAGTTCTTCACCAAGCATGGGGCCAATACGACAACTAGACTTGTTCATGGGCCAGGTAGCCCGATGGCCCAACCCGGCCCAGCCCGCACCCCGGTTGGGCTTGGTCATTTAATTAGGCCCGCGAGCCTAACCTCGGGCCAAACACAGTAAGCCCGACTGTGTTACGGGTTGGGCTCGGGATTTGTCAAAAAAGCCCGGCCCGACTCAGCATTATATATTTTATAAAATACATAATATGTATTTTATATATTATATAAAATATATAAATAATACAATATTTATTGAAATATATATATATATATATTTATAATTTAATATATACATTTTTTTATTTTTTCTTTATAATTTCTCTCTCACTCTCTCTCTATTCAGCCACTTCAGTAGTAGTAACAACATAGGCTAAATTTCGGGCTCGGGCCCAAGCCTGGGCTTCGGGCTTTTTATGAGGGCCAGGCTCAGGCCCAAGTTGTAGGCCCGATGGTCGGGCCGAGCTCGGGCTCGGGCCTTAGAAAAATCTGTTAATACAGAGTGAAAGCCCGGCCCGAGCCCAACCTGGCCCGGCCCATGGGTAGGTCTAATGACAACACAAAAGCTGGCCATCAGAGCACTGGCAGAAGTATTTCGGTATCCATTACAGCCCTATAGCCATGATCGCAACAGCGTGAAATTCACGATAGAGGACATGTTGGCCGCTGACCCCCATCACAATAGACCCCTATACATAATGGCAAAAATAGGGGGCTTCGACATGAAAAGATCAATGGTTGATCCGGGAAGATCCGTCAATCTCATTTCCACCCACATGCTAGAGCTGATGAATGTACGAAGGGAGGATATTAAGGGATTGCTGTTAGAGGTAACAGATTTCAACGGAAACCCATCCATCACTGAAGGATCCATCAAGCTACAGGTAGCAATAGGCCCGTTCAGCATCTCACAAGAGTTCCAGGTATAATCCCTAGAAGGACTTCTTATCATGCCCTCTTGGGATGACCATTAATACATGACTTAGCCCTTGTTCCCTTGACGTACCATCAATGCATAAAAGCCAGATACCGGGGGCGGTCAATAAGGATCCCAGCCACCAGGGCACCTTTCAACAAATCTGAGACGCACCTACAGGACGCCACCTACTTCACCGAGTTGGTGGACGATGGCGAGATGAAGATAGCCAAGGCAAAAGGAACTAAGTTGCCCCATCCACCAGGGAACAAGCCCACGGGGACCTCAGAACGTAACAAGAGAAGTAGATGCGTCCAGATAATAGGAAGCGACGAAAATGACTACTATACCATTGTCGAGGATCACAAAGGCGATGAACCACCGGCAGCTAAGATGGTGATCCTCGAGGTATGATTTTATAATATATCCTATTTAGCGTAACTTTATCGCAGCATGAACTGATAGAAAAGATCTTGTTTTTCAAAAAAAAAAAAGAGGAACTTGCACCTAATGTATGATCAACTATTATATTTTCAGAATTAAGCATATATTTATCTAATCATTGTAGCTCTCTAACAAAAATCATAAGTATTGTTTCAACCAGTACCATTTCACTGCATCACAAAACGATGTCGCAACAATCTTACCACCAAACAAAAATCTCGCCATTGAGCATGACACAAAGGTACAACATTTGAGCACAAACCTGTTTAGACACAAAATTCCTAAAAGTATGGAACATTTAGTAACATAAACAACGACAGGAGTCCAAAGACAATGTTCTAGAATACTACGATGAAATCAAAGCACCCCTAGGTGCATGACGGATTCCATTGACACAGTAGAGGAGCCACTAGAAGAAATCAACCTAGCAGTCGACAGAACAGACAAAGGGCCTCTATACATATTCGCCAAGCTAGCAGCCCAAGAGAGGGAAAAACTCATCGCACTCCCAAAAGGTAAGGAAGTATACTTATCACAAAAATCTTAAAACTTGAAACCTGCCTAACCCGCATTCTCTCATAGAATTCCAGGATGTATTCGCCCAGTCTTATGACCAGATGCTAGGTCTAGATTTGGATCTCATCAGACATTCCCGTGTATAGACCCTAAATTCTGGTCAGCAAAACAACCGTAGAGGATTTTCAAGCCAAAGGTTACCCTGAAGATCAAAGAAGAAATAGAGCGGCTCTTGAAAGTAGGTTTTCTCAAACCTATAGTACACCCTCAGTGGCTAGCCAACGTAGTCCCAGTGAAGAAGAAGAATGGACAGCTATGGTTAGTACCCTCCCACCTAGTCATTTAACAATAGCACATCACCGAAATACTAACCCCACCTCATCGCAGATGTTGTGTCAACTTTAGGGATCTAAATAAGGCCTGTCTGGAGGATGAATTCTCTATGCCCAACATGGAGGTATTGATAGACTCCACCGCAGGACACGAACACTTCTCCTTCCAAGATGCTTACAGTAGGTACAATCAGATCTTCATGGATCCTATAGACGCACCCCACATAGTCTAAAGGATGAATTCCCTATGCCAAGTTAGTCAAGAAGTCTGTTGAGTTCAAATGGACCCGAGAGCATCAAGAGACCTTTGAGCAATTAAAAGCAATCCTCGCTAGGGCCCCAACCATGTCACCACCCAAAGACGGGCGAGAATTCAGGATATACATTGCAACAGGCTCGGAGGCCATACGATGCCTACTGGCACAGGAGGACGATGATAGAGTGGAACTCCCGATATACTACGCCAGTAGGACTCTCAAACCAGCTAAGAAAAACAACTCCCAATGGAACAACAATGTCTAGAGCTGGTTTTGCTTCACAAAAGTTTAGACACTACATCTTAGGCCAAAGAGTCAAGCTCATTGATGAGAATGAAAATTATCATATCTTTATCCCTTAATATTCAGTCTTTTATACTTATTTAGTGCCTAATTGGACTCACTATTCTTATATTTCGATTTAGGGCACGAAATGAGGCGTTAGGTGAAAAACAAGGCTAATCGGGTAATTTTTCACAATTTCGGCGCCGCATGGTAATTTAGGAATAACTCTCCCATCGGGACTCCGATTGAGATGATTCAGGATGAATTGGAAAGATAAGGAAAAGGTCCACAACTTTAATATTTTGAGTTTTGATAGATTCGGACTGCATCGAGGTCAAAATCGGGCCCAAAGTCTCTGCAAATTCGTAGAGAAGCCTCAGTTCGCTGGAGAAGACCAGCCTAATTCAGCATGCAATAGTAGGGCCCACTCATCATTCCTAATAGAATTCGGCTAAGAGTCTTAATTAGATCTGATTTTTATTGTAATCTTGAAGAAAAAAAAGAGTTAGAGTCCAACTTAGTTAAGAGTTTCTATTTAGAGATAAGGATAAGATTAGATCTGAATTAGGAAATAGGCCTTTCTATTTTTTGTGAAAGAGAACTCCTAAGAGGAGCTAAAAACTACTCCCTCCTAAGGCTATATAAAGGGGGGCGGACTAGCACCCAAGGATCATCAAATCTTAGAAACAAGAATTCAGCAAGAAGGGAGAAAAGAAGCAGAATACGCCTCCCTCATCTGGAAGCTGCGATTTCTACATGAAGTGTGTGTAAGCTTTTGATTTCTGGTTGAAAGGTTAGGGAAGATTTGATTCTTAAACATTGTGAGATCTAATTGATTTTTATTTTAGTTCATTATTTATGGGTATTCATATGTTTTTTGCGATTTCCTGTGATGATTATTTTTATTGATTAAACAAGAAGGATCCCTTGCTCATTTAATGAGAATAATCTATGGCCGATTGAACCTCCAATTTCATATATGATTGGTAGGTTTAATCATGGTGGCAACTAACATAAATTGATTATAGACAAGTTTTCGATTTATGTTAGGAGGATATATGATCAGGTTTAAACGGTTCGAGCTTGTGAGATCGCTGACCAGAATTGGGCCTCTCCCCTCTTAATGCTATTAATAGRTTAAATCCTAAGAGCTTGTTTAGGACTGTCTATTAATAAGAGAAGCAATCAAAGATCTTGTTTTAGTTGCCGAGAAATACGAGTAGAGGCTGGTTGTTAGAGCTTGTTAATGGCTATAACCAATTTATTCATAAACATATGAATTTATCCTTGCATCGATGATCAATGATAAGAATTAAGGCTGAACTTGTCCCTTCAACTAGAAGCTATCTCTCATCGATTTAATCTCTGCTTTATTTTATTTTATTTTATTTTCCTTGCTTTTATAACAACCCCTCTATTTTCTTTTCTCTTGGAAATAAATCCACCCAATCCCTGTGGAGATGACCTTGCTCATCACTATCTACAAAAATATTTAATTTGAGCAAGACATTTATCTTTGATTGGATTCGACACCCGCCACTCATCACACGGAACGACCCAATCAGGTTCTTCATGGACAGAGCTCCCCTCTCCGAAAGACTCATCAAGTGGATGATGCAACTCAATGAGTACATGATAGAATACACCCAGCCAAGAGCCATTAGGTGTCAGGCAGCGGCAGACCTATTGGTCGCTTTTCCATCAAACACTAATTTTCCCATACCGGATGAAGTTCTTGGAGATGTGCCTATGGTTTCCCTAGCCGAGAGCAGAGAATGGGTTCTAACCTTCAAAGGGAGGTAACCAGCCACCTTGAATAATCACCACCGCAAATTTTGCCATAGATTTCATCACCAAAAACTTGTTCGAATGGACGCCCTGCATGAAAACACAATCCACAACCTCATATCCCAAAAGAGTTGCATTGTTCTCATCACAATACTTCAAGAGCAGCTCACGGACCAATGCAATCTCTGAATTGTTTAATATTCGCTTAAGTGCTGACTGCCGAAGATGATGTTGTGGACCCAATAGCCTTACTAACATTCCTCATGCAGGGTACATCAGGAACCCCAGCCTCCTTGTGTGCCCTTTGCTGATCGAAGGCCATCATCGAAAGAGAGAACATAGGAAAAATCACCAAACGTATACAAGAATGCAACAAGTGCAATCAGACAAGAGTAAGTGGGCAAGGCGGAAACGAATGACGCATACTGCACCTTTTATAACACGACTCATCCCGCAAGCTGAAGAATTACAACTAGCTAATGAGGGAGCTGAACAGGCACACCTAGACGAAACATTACGCAATAGCAACTAGAAATAATTCACAAGCATACCTTACGAAAGGCAGGACACAACGGCACATTAACTTCAGATATAATGCCACATTTGTTACCACCATCTAGACACTGAACATCCAAATGACGCACGTGACATTCATTACACAATGACAAACGAGAAAAATAATGATCATAGCCGTAGCATGGTCATCACCCAATGCTTATTCGAATGCCCATTAATAACAAATGACAACAATAGACAATTCACTCGTCATCAACCAGCACCATGCAATAAACAGAAACACTTATATTTCCAGGAAGCAGCACCCACCAAGGTAATTCACAGTGTCTTTTGCCAATTTCCTTCTTATCAACGGTCAAGGGGGCTGAAACACAAATACAACAAAGCATTGACCATCGACAGGAGGCAAATTGCCAAAAGACAGGGGGTTAAATTGTAGAATGCAAGAAACCACCATTGCAAATGCAAAACTACATAACAAGAAAATCCCCAGACCTAATGTTGCACAACCTACGATACAAGAGAACAACGTGCTTACTGATAAGCTCCCACTTACCGATAAGTAGGGGCAAATGTAGGTACATAGTGCTCGTTTAGACCCTCAGAGAACATCAAACATCAAGATTAGCACCGCAAAGTTGCGTGTGAACGACCCACAGTTAGTCCCCAAATTGCGATAAACCCACAACACACTATCAACCCTACAATGAACTCACGACACGCATCACAAAACTGCAATAAAACCGCGGTCGACCAAGCCTACTCGGCAACCGAACCAAAGAAAACCTTAATTGAACCCGTCCAAGGGCCTCAAGCCTACTAGAGCGTGCAATAAACCCACGTCCACCAACATTTGCGATAAACCAACGACTTATAAACCCACTTGCGAACCAGACTGAGAGAAACCCGGGTCGAGCCCATGGCGAGGCATGTGTGGAACCGTAGCCACGTGGAGCGCATACCATCAAAAGATGTTGCGAGATGCCACGTAGGGTTAACATGTCGCCACCCGCCAAGCGGTGACATCATTAAACGCCACATCAGTTAAAATAAACTGCACGAAAGGAAGTAGCACATGTGAGTAATGAGGGATCTTGGGGAAAAGGTAAGCTGATCCTCAAGTAAATCCTCATGAGACACGTGGCAAAACCTCAGTAGCGCACTTAATAATTGACAGCGAATCCAATATTCCCTTTCCCGATACAATGTGAATATCCTTATCTCCTACCTTTTAGGATCTCAGGACCTACCCCCCCCCCCCCAATAAATAGAGGTCCTCTTCGTATTGAAAACCATCCGATCCTTAGCATTTCTCACCTAACACCCTCGAGTATTCTCTCTCCAATTCCCTCATTTTTACATCCTCAATCCAGAGATCCCATCCCCCTACTCACAAGCCTCTCTCTATCTTTCAAAGAGGACATCCCCTAACCGTGCCTTACCCCTCCTATAGTAGAATCTCTGGTTCCGTCTTTGATTACAAAGAATGGCCTCGCAAAGGATCAACCTCACCACCATCCCTGAGGAGCAGAACAACACTCAGGAGAACACCAATCCTAGAGTCAAAAACCAGCCTAAGATGGAAACACACATCCAAGCTAATATCGAGATACAATCGAACAAGGTTTATGGGTTTGAGGCACTCTTCAAAGACCAATTCAAGAAGCTCAAGCAAAGCCATGAGGAAACAAGGAGCGCCCTCTAGATCCTACTCAACCGTTCGACACAAGCTGAACACACTCCCGTCGCCACTCTCCCTGGTGTCCCCAACTCCAATCCTAACCCTAGCCATTGTACCTCCATCCCAACCCCCGCCATTCCCAAGTAGTCCAGTAGAGCTAACCTGACCCCGACTCAAACAAGCCACTGACCAACCCACCAGTCTTATTCCTTCCTTGCACAGACCCAGTAACAGAGACCCCTCTTAGCCTGAATGAACTAAGAGAATACGTCCAAGGGCTGGTGGTTGAAACCCGTAACCGGGTTCAGGATTCGGCCGTCTTGCAGAAACATTATTCCACCAAGGTTTGCGATAAACCAACGACTTATAAACCCACTTGCGAACCAGACTGGGAGAAACCCGGGCCAAGCCCATAGTGAGGCACGTGTGGAACCGTAGCCATGTGGAGCGCATACTATCAAAAGATGTTGCGAGATGCCCCGTAGGGTTAACATGACGCCACCCGCTAAGCGGTGACGTCATTAAACGCCACATCGGTTAAAATAAAGTGCACGAAAGGAAGTAGCACACATGAGTAATGAGGGATTTTGGGGAAAAGGAAAGCCAATCCTCGAGAAAATCCTCATGAGACATGTGGTGAAACCCCAATAGCGCACTTAATAATTGATAGCGGATCCAGTATTCCCTTTCCCGATACGGTGCAAATATCCTTATCTCCGACCTTTTAGGATCTCAGGACCTCCCCCCCATAAATAGAGGTCCTCTTTGTATTGAAAACCATTCGATCCTTAACATTTTTCACCTAACACCCCCGAGTATTCTCTCTCCAATTCCCTCATTTTACACCCTCAATCCAAAGATCTCATCCCCCAACTTATAGGCCTTTCTCTATCTTTCAAAGAGACCATCCCCTAACCGCGCCTTACCCCTCCTACAAGTTGAAATTTTTTGGGTTGTTGATACCTTTACTTGCATTTGCATAGGTTGAATAATTTGTGTCCCTTAATGCTTAGCTTTCTTGTATGATATGATTCTCTTTATTTTTTTTTTTTTGTAAAATTCTTAGCTTGAGAAGATAGTATCACCTAGGGCTGAAATTATCACACTTGAACTTGGCCCCCTAGAGAAGATTCATAGGACTGAAATAAACTAGGAGAAACCTAAAGAAGAATAGAATAAAAAATAAATAAATAAATAAACTGAAGAAAAGAAAAAAGCACATGAAATAGGAACTAGGGATTGCAAACTAAATAAAATAAAATTGGAGATGTTAACATGAGTGAGCCCTAGGTGACTAGTAAGCTAAGAGGTGAGGGAAATAGGGGTAACAAGTGTTGCTTTAGGATAATTAAATCAAGCATAGGAACCGTAGCTCAATGTTTGGGAAAATAAATAATTAGACAATAATCCAACTTGTGGAAAGGTAAGTGTTTGTTAACTTGCTTTTAAGTAAGAGATTAGTTTAAGGTTTGGGACTTAACTTGTTTTTGTTTAAAATGCGAAAGAAGCAATAAAACAAAGGGGGTTTGGGGTTTGGGGTTTGGGAGAATGATGAGATAGCAAACTAGGTAGGTCAAGCTAGTGGGTTGGTTAGGGTGTTAGGTAGAATGTGTATAAACATGGAGTCATGTAAAAGAAAAATTAAAATGTAGCCATGAATAATTCTTTAGGATCCCCCCCCCCCCCAAACAAAAAAAAAAGAAAAAAAAGGGAAAAATCAACAAACAAAAACAATGTAATGTCTTAAGTGGGGTAGAGCTAAACGTAGGCCCAAGCCCATATCCACTTAGTTTAGCCCAACTAAAGTCTCAACCTAAGCCCATTGCCTCTTAGTAGCCTAAGCCCACTTCCCACTATCATCTAGCTAGGCATAGCCTTATGCCCTTTGCAACCTAGACCCCCACCTTAGTTCCAAGCTCATCACAAACCTAAGTCCTACTTGACCTTGCCCATATAGGCCAAGGAAACCCTAGTCCAAGCTACTCCAACAAGACCCATTTTAAACCCATTCCAACCCAAACCCAATTTGGCCAAGGCCAAGGAGGCCTAAGCCCAAACCCATTTTAGCCTATACCCCAACCAAGGCCAATGCCATATGGACCTAGTTCAACACCACTTTAGCTGAGGTCCCATTTCAAAACCAAGTCCTTAGCAACCTAGAAGCCTTAGTAACCAACTAGGCTTAGGCTCAAGCCCATTGCAACCTAGAGTCCTACCTTACGCTCAAGCCCATTTCCATCCCAAGCCCAATTTCCCCTAGGCCAGATAGGTCAAGCACAAGCCAAATATCAAGCCCTATTTATCTAAGCCCATACAGGCCATGTGCAACACTAATCCAAGCCCATTCCCACTTCAGCCTAGGCTATAGAGGCCAAGCAAAACCTAGTCCAAGCCCATTTTAGCCCAACCCCAATTCGGCCAAGGCCATATAGTCCATGTTTTGCCTAAGGCCTTACACATTTCAACTTATAACAAGCCTAACCCAATCCCATTTCAGCTTGGAATTAAGCCTCACCCAAGTCCAATACCAAATAAGCCTAGGTTCAAGTCCATTTCAGCTTAGAACCTGGCCTAGCCCAAGGCCAAATAGGCCTAGACCCAAGGCCCATTCCAGCCTTAAACCAACCCTGAAGCCCACTTAACATAGAGCCCAACTTAGTGCAAGTACAAATGAACTTAGGCCCAATCCTATCCTATCATAGGACCCACTTAGTTGCAAACCCAAACAAGCTTAATCCTAAGCCCATTCCAGCCTAGAGCCCAAACAAGCTTAGACCCAAGCCAATTTCAGCTTAGAGCCAAAACAACTTAGATCCAAGCCCATTCCAACCTAGGGGCCAAACAAGCTTAATCCTAAGCCCATTTCAGCCTCATGTCCAAAACAACTTATGCCTAAACCCTAGTAATCTTAGACTCAAGCCCACCTTAGTAAAGCACACAAACAAGTTAGACCTTGACACAAGACTTAGATCCATGACCTAGGGCCCAAGACCCATTACCCATATCCACTATCCAAGACTTAGGATCCGTAAACCATATCCATGGACCAAGACCTATGACCCATATCCATGACCTAGAACCCATCTTCATACCCATTACCCATATCCACTATCCAAGACTTAGGATCCATAAACCATATCCATGGCCCAAGACCTACGACCCATACCCATGACCTAGAACCCATAACCAATTACCCATATGGATCCAAGGCTCATTACCCATTATTCATATCCAAGATCCATGACCCACATGCCCAACAACCCATATTTAGGACCCATAACCCATTACCCATATCTAGGACCCAAGACCTAGGATCCATGACACGTGACCCATATCCTAGACCTAAGATCTAAGACATATTGCCTATCTCCAGGACCCATGACCCATATCCATTATGTAGGCCCACCTCAACCCAACCCTTCTACCCCTAATAATAACATCAAGGTGTTTGATATTGGTAGACATATTGATTGTTTTCTTATATGATTTGACATGATTATACTTGTGCTTTAATACATTTACATGCATTGCATATCATCTTAGAATGCAATGAACCTATTATCCTATAGGCGGGTCCCGGTACACAAAGGCCGTTGGGACTTGACACCCAGTGGTCCTTGTGAAAAGCTTTCAACCAGTCACCAACCTGAGAAGTCCATCCAATGGGTGGAGGTTTAAACTTCAGTCTAGATGTCAAACCCAACCTTTATGCATTACATAGTGTATTAGTTTAAGTAAAGAGGCACCCATTTTTATTTGTCGATTATTTTTTTGCATGCTTTTACTTTATTTATTTATTTTAGAGGGGCCTAAATTAAAACAAAAGCTCAAAATAAAAAAAAGGAAAATAAAATAAAGTTAAAGTGAATCTTCACCTTCCAAGTCTTGCATGCACCCAATCCTATTTGGCCTAAGGAACCATAACCAATTACCGATATCCAGACCCAAATATAAATCCAAATCCTAGACCTAAATCTAGATCCACACCCATACTTAGATCCTCTTAGATCCAAAACTAGACCTAGATGCTATATTCATGACCAAAACCTAGATGCTAGACCCTGACCTAGCCTTAGATCCATACATAGATCCGAACCTATACCTAGATTTAAATCCAAACTCAAACAAAATATTAGACCCATGACCCAAACCTAAATCCATATCTAGATCTAAACCTAAACCTAAACCTAGATTCAAACCCAGCTCGAGATCTAAACCCAGATGTTAGATCTAAATCCAAACTCAAGCCTAGATCCAGACAGAGATACAAATGCTAGATATTTAGTTGGGTCCAAACCCAAACCTAGATCCAGACTTAAATCCAAATCGTAGACCCCTATGCAAACCCAAACTCAAACCTAGACTTAGACAAACATACAAATCCAAACCCAGCCCTAAACCTAGATCCAAACCAGACCTAGATTGTAGACACTATGTCGTCCCAAACTTAAACCTAGATCCAAACATAGATATGAATCCAAACCCAGTCCTAAACCCATATCCAGACATAAATCCAAATGCTAGATATCTATATAGATCCAAACCAAAACTTAGATCTAGACTTAGGTCTAGATTGTAGACACTTGTACAGACCCAAACTTAAACCTCGACCCAGACATAGCTGCAAATCCAAACCTAGTCCTAAAACTAGATTCAACCTACATCTATACCCAAACCTAGATCCAAACTTAGACCCAGATCACAGATACTTATGTAGACCTTACGCTAAATCTAGACCCCAAGCCCATCACCCAAATACTAAGCTTATCTCCTAAATCCATGACTCAATGTAAACCTAGATCTAGATTCCACATACCTATACTTGTCCAAAATGCCCATATCGCTGTAAACCTAGACCTTGATCTAAGCCTAGATCCATATCACAAATACCTACATAGATATAAACCTACACCCGAACCTAGATCAAAACACACATCCAAGTCTAGACCCAGATCCCAAATCTTTGACCTAAACCCGTAGAACTAGAACCTAAGCCCAATCTAAGACCCTGACATAAATCCAGATCCAAACCTAGACAAAACTACTCCAACCGTATAACCAAATCCAACCAATGATCCTAACCCAAATCAGAACCAAGTCCATAACCCATCATGACCAAGCCATTCCTTTTATCCCTAGTCCAATTTGCTTAACCCTTAACCCGTACCAATCATGTTTAACCTTAACCTCAATCAACACAACTTGACCCAACCCAATGCACTTAGGGCCGATGAAGCTTGCACCAATTTTAATCCAATTGCACCTCAATGAGGCCTAGCCTATACAACCCTACCAAGTCTCTTAGAATTTAATTGATTTGGCCCAATCAAGCCAACTAGAGCTCAAAATCAATTCCATCTAATCCATTTGAATCCTTTAAAATAAACCAGATTGACCCAAATCGAGCCTATTTAACCCACAGGCCCCAACTTATCCTACTTGCTTAGCAACAAACTATCTAGACCCATCATCCTAAACTAAACCTAATTGACCTATACCAATTAGAATCAACTCCATATAGGCTCAACCTATCCTCCCACATCTTAGAGCTTAAACCAACTTCACATAGGTTCAACCCACCCTCCCATACCTTAGAGCTCACCTGAATAGATCCATATCATCTAGACTTCCTACAACATAGAGCCAACCTCAAGCAGCCCCATTCACCCTCTACCTAAAACCTAGCTTCTAACCACCTCCTTATACCTAGACCTAGGGTGCATGAAAGACCCACATACAAAAAAATCAGTGAAAAAAATAAAAAAAAATATGTGAGTGAAAAAAAATCCAAAGAAGAATAAATAAGAAAGTATTGAAATAATAAGTACAAATAAGAAAAACGGGTAAAAGGAAGGGATCAAATGAAAAAAAGGTAGTAAATAAAAGAGAAGAGACTTCATTCACATTTTGAATCCAATACATCTTTAGGAGAACCGAAATGCCTCTTAAAGAATCAATCAAAAGCCATCATCAATCAATCACAAATATAAAATATAGAAAAGGTTATAACTACGATTAGTCCAATCCCTTTCAATGGTTACGTAGGCAGCTTGAGCGGTGGTATTCACCGACCAAGGCCACGGGATAAACCGTTTATGAAAGAAAAGGTATTCACCCCACTGCCATGTCCTCCTTCCCAATTGTTGTCCATCTTCCTTCAAAAGGGCTACATCCAACTACAGACTTGGAGGTCGCCCTTGGGGATTCCGGATGTTATGCCACCTTTTCCAAAGGGGATTCTTTGCTAGAGTCTTTTGTCACCATTTCTTGCCTTGTTTTGTCTTTTTGCTTGTGCGAACCATTGTAATCTCTTTTGAACTAATGAAAGTGGTCACTTTGATTTATTATTCTAGACTCTCTTTCGGCCTTAATACTTATTTGTGACAGATTAGTGGGTCAATTAGGCTACACCGACCTTAGAGGAAAAGGAGTGTCAACTTTCTTCCAATATGGTTTACAATCAAAGCCCTATCTAGACCGCGGGCTTGCAATAAGTCCCAAGGGTATGCACTTGCATAATGTTGGCTATTAATCATGGACCTACATATAAAATTACTTTATACCCTTATTGTGCCAAAACTACGGATGGGAGTGTCAAACCTCTATGGAGAGCACCTTCGATGACCCTAGATGGGAATCACAAGTCCAAGCCCATTGAGAGAAAACTCGTTCTAAGCTAGCACAGGATGAGGCATCGTTAAAGCCTGATACCTTGCTAATCAATCAAAAGAAAGGACTGGAGGCCATCATCGGTCGTTCAATTCCTCACTTGACCCCACCACTTCTATTACCGCTAGTTACCCCATTGGTCCAATCAATCAAACATTTCCTTTGGTAAGCCAAACTAATTCCTCGAAATGCACTTCTCAATGGCTAAGAAAATAATTCAAAAATTCAAAAGAGAGAGAAGAAGAAAAGTACCTCCTAAAGCCAAACTATCATCAAGCGAACACATGTATAACTCGACATGTATTCCCTTTATATGTGTCATTCAATCGATAATGAAATGAAGGGAGGCCATCCTTGGCTGTTTGTCTCGTCTAATACCTTTAACCCCATAACGTTGCAAAGTATTTCCGGTAGTTAGCTTTTTGAGCCTCATACATAAACATTTGCTTAACCAAACATCTTCGAGCAAGAGATTGTCAAAAGTTGGAGGTATTCACGCAGTTGTAGAAAAGAATGAAGTAAAGTAAGAAAAAATTTGGGAAGATACCTCTTTAGAAATAAAGAGTTAAATCAAGGAAGTCTGAATGTGGCTCTCAACAATGGAAAAAGGATGAAAGAATTATGAGAAATTAAAAGAAAAAAGTTGTTAGAAAAGTTTGGGGTATACTTGATGGTCTCACCAGCCCTTATCATTGACATTTGCCCATCAGTTTCAACTTCTTGGCCCCCATATACACTTCATCCTAACGGAAAGTCCTTCCCGATCAGTAAGAGAGTGCAACCCATATTGATGGAACATGTGGAGAACATGTTCCATCATTGAGGCTACAATATGAGATAACAAAAAAAATGGAAGAAAAAGAAAAAAAATAAAAGAAAAAGGAAATGAGAGTGCATCTTCCCATAAGGGTCATAATTAGTAATTCAATTAGTCAACTTAATCAGCTTTTGGGCCTATGTACCCTTCATTTCTGAGCCTCATCCTAAGCCACGTTTCGTTCCAAATGAATAAGTCATCCTCGATCTTTTAAGAAATTAACATTCGGAATCAAACAAACCTCTTTTGGCTAACAGCAAACAAACCTGGTTAGAGAAGTGTATCGGCAACTTTAATTTCCAGCTTGGGTTCAATCCACAACCATCTCCATCAACCATGCTGGTTCACCAACCTAAACTAGGGTAGTCCTTCATCAAATTATCACTTCCATTCAACCACATCCGCTCACCATTGCAAATCGGGGTAGATCCCTTTATCCACTTTTTTACCCAAACTAGGGTACGACCTGGTCACTAAAGCATCATTTCCATCGACCCCATCAATCTACTCATCAAAACTAAGGGTAACCCCCTTTTGACACAAATGATTTCCAGATTAACAGTTTAACATTTTGAAAGCCTACCTCTGATGCTCTCAAGGCATTGATTGTCACCTTCTATAAAGGACTTGGTGACTCTTACTGCATCTAGGTTCAGTGTAATGCCTAAGGACTTATCTGCTCTGTCGCAAGTTAGTATTAATGGCATCTTCACCACTTCTATTGTTCGTTACCCCTTTTGCCTACTACTTCTTGGTTCAACCTTGTGATCAAGTAAAAAAGAAAGAATAAAGAATGAAACAAAGAGAAGAAAATCAAGTAAAAAAACAAAAGAGAGGAAAATGACAAAAATCCTTTGTGACATGCATTACATAGTTCTTAAGCATAAAAGTAATAAAGGAAAATTCCAGTCATTCATCATTGTCACCAAAAAACAAGGGTTTTCAACCACCTAAGATTCAAGTGTCAATCACAAAGAAAAAGTTTTCCAAAGTCCCCCAAGACACTCAGCTATGCCAGAAAAAATGCTCAAATAGCACAGAATTCTCATTCAGCATAGAATTTACTTCAATGTTTTTTACTTAGACTACCCAGATTTGCAATCAACACAGATTTTGCTCAGATTTGCTCATATTGCACAAAATTTACTCAGATGGTTTTGCTCAGGTTACCTAGATTTTACTCAAGCACCTTTGCTCACATAGCATAGGTTTTTCATTCAACACAGTTTTACTCATTTTTACTCAGAAGGCACAAATTTTACTCAGACACCTTTGCTCACATAGCATAGGTTTTTCATTCAGCACAGTTTTACTCAAATTTAGTCAAAAAGAATAGATTTTACTCAGACACCTTTGCTCACATAGCGTAGGTTTTTTCATTCAACACAGTTTTACTCAAAAGACAGGTTTTACTCAAACACCTTTTCTCACATAGCATAGGTTTTTCATTCAGCACAAAACTTACTCAGATGGTTTTGCTCAGATTACCCAGATTTTACACAGACATTTTCTCACATAGCATAGGTTTTTCATTACAGAATTTACTCAGATGGTTTTTCTCAGATTACCCAGATTTTACACAGACATTTGCTCACATAGCATAGGTTTTTCATTCAGCACAGTTTTACTCAGATTTACTCAAAAAACATAGATTTTACTCAGACACCTTCGCTTCACATAGCATAGGTTTTTTATTCAGCACAGATTTTACTCAGACACCTTTGTTCTGATAGCAATGGTTTTTACTCAAAATGCACATATTTTACTTAGACATCTTTGCTCACATAGCATAGGTTTTTCAGTCAACACAGATTTTACTCAAACACCTTTGCTCAGATAGTAATGTTTTTTTTTTCATTTCACATAGATTTTACTCCGACACCTTTTCTTAGATAGCAATAGTTTTTTCATTCAGTTTCACTCAGATTTGCTTAGAAAGCACAAAATTTGCATTCATCAAACAGAGCAAATTGACCTTGTCAAGCTCTTCATTTATCAAACAAGTCAGGTCGGCCTTATCAAACACTACATTCATCAAACAGAGCAAACTGACCTTGTCAAGCTCTTCTGTCATCAAATAGGTGAACTTAGCCTTATCAAACACTACATTCATCAAACAAAGCGAATTGACCTTATCAAGCTATTCATTCATCAAACAAGTTAACTCGACCTTATCAAACACTACATTCATCAAATAGAGAGAATTGCCCTTGTTGAGCTTTCATCAACTAAATAAGTCAACTTGAACTTGTCAAACAACACATTCATCTAATAGAGCAACTCAACCCTATAAATATATTTGTATTATTAGATAAAGCGACTCGACCTTGCTGAGTTATGCATCCAAAAGTGGTTCAGTCCTCGTTGACCTCTTTCATGCTTTACATCAATCATTTGAACATAATAATGCATCAAGCAGAAATAAACTTTGGCCCCTCAAGCTTTCTCACATTTCCAAAATGTTTTGCCTACATTCACGTACGCTTTGTCTCGTTCCCCAAGGATGCACTATTCTATAGGGCTAGACAGGTGTACAAAAATAAACTCGGCTTTTCGATCCCCTAGCTCACTACCTCACAACAAAGAGGGGTGGTTGTCAACACCCAATTTTTGCTCAATCCCCTCTCTAATACACTTTTCAGACTCCAAATGCTCTATCAGACCTTACCAACTCTTAAGAATATGCCAAAACCCTAGGAAACAAAATTTCAACTCAAATAGCCTCAAATCCACCGTCAAATCCATAAGATTCCCTTTTGATGGTCCTGATTACGCCACACCACCACACCCGTTACTCAATCAGACTCCATCACATGAAACAAAGCCATTTATCACCCAATCACACCAAATTTCAGCCCACAATTCCTTCATTTCACCATTCATCCATTAGAGATTCCATTTCAACACATGTGACAAAATACAACAATGACACATCTCAAACGAAAAACCTATGATCCACAAGTCCCCAATACTATCAAACCCTTACAAAAGCTTCATAATCCAAATCCATGCCGCTCCACCAAAGTCAAACTTAAAATTCCCTCATTTACCGATCAATTAACCCAAGATTTCATTTCAAGCCCCCTCATTAGCCAAAATACTCAATCTAGATCCTCACGATTCCCACTCCTCTAAAGTCATCACACACTTACATTGGACTCCAAGGACCCTAGGATACCCACCACCCAAACTTCAGATCCAATAGTCCCCATTTTGCCCTTCGTACGTAAAGATTCCAAATCAATCATTCTGATTGCTCACTACTATCAAAATCTTAGATATTCATCACAACAACTCCCACAAGATGCTAAAATCTTCTTAAAACCTCCATCAGACCCCTGATCAACCATCCACCAAATTTTAGACCCAAAAATAACCGTTTTTTCCTTCATCCAAAAAGATTCCAAACTGATTATTCTTATCGGTCGCCACTCTCAAAATCCAAGATCTTCATCGAAACACTCCATCTAAGACCCTAAAATCTTCCTAAAACCTCCATCAGACCCCTGAACGGCCGTCCATCAAATTTCAAGCCCAAAATAACCTTTTTGCCCTTCATCCAAAAAGATTCCAAACTGCCTATTCTTATCGGTTGCCACTCTTAAAATCCAAGATCTTCACCGAGACACTCCATTTAAGACCCCTAAACTATACCAAAACCACCATCAACTTCCTTATCAACCATCCATCCAATTTCAGACCTCAAAATACCCATTTTGCCCTTTGTTCAAAAAGATTTTGAACTGACGAACCTTATTAGTCGTCATTCTCGAAATTATTAATATTCATCACGATACTTCTCTCAAAACACACAAACCTTCCCAAAACCTTCATCTACCAATTGATAAACCACCCACCAAATTTCAGACCCAAAAATACCCATTTTACCCCCAATATAAAAAGATTCCAAATTGATTATTCTCATGCTCGCCATTCTCAAAATCTTATATCTTCATCACGACAGCCCCCCGAGACACTCAAGTCTTCCTAAAACCTCCATCCAAACACTTGATCAACCATCCACCAAATTTCGTACCTTAAATGACTGGTTTTTCCCTTCATTTAAAAAGATTCCAAATCGATGATTCATATTAGCCATCACTCATCGAATCCAGGATTTCCATTATGACACATTAGTCGGAACCTTTGAACTATACCAAAACCCTCATCAGCCTTCTGATCGACCATCTGTAAAATTTCAAATTTTAAAAATACTATTTTACCCTTCGCTTAAAAAGATTTCACATGGACCATCCTTGTTGCCCAATATGCCTCAAATTCAAGATATCCACCGTTATGCATCTTCCAGCACCACCAAACCCCATTAAAACTTCTCGATCGATGACCTATCACATTTCAAGCCCTAAAATGACCATTTTTACCATTCACTTTAAAAGAGTCCAAATAGACCATCCATATTGCTCGATACTCTCCAATTTCAAAATATCCATTTTCATGCAGTCATCCAACACCATTAAACCCCCTTGATTAACAATCTAACAAATTTCAGACCCTAAAATGACCATTTTACCCCTCATCTTTAAAGATTCCAAACCAAGGGCACTCATTAGCTGCAACTCTCCTATTTCAAGATCGGCATTGCGGCACACCCTTCGATACACCTAGACCATGCCATTACCTTCCCAAACATCCCAATCAACCATCCTCCATTTTTAGACCCAAAATGACCATTTAACTTTTATACTAAGAAAAATCCCGATTCGATGGCCCCCGTTGCTCGACACACTCTAAATCATGATTTCTCACTCCAACACACCTTTCGAGGCCATCAAACCCTATCATTACCCTTTTCAGACACCTTAGAACCCCATTGGAAAATTTCGTTACAAAATTCCCCATTTTACCCCTCCATCTACGAATATTCTAATTCGTGCGATCTCGTTGTTCGAGATAAACTCTAACATCTTTAGTTTTAATCTCAGCCCTTGAATATTGCACATCACACCCCTTAGATTTGCCTTTTCATTACAAAACCCCCATTTATTTTCACTTAAGTCCCTACACATTTCTAGAGACCACCTAAAGCCCCCATTCAACCTAGAATCAATCCTAGCCCTAGATTTGAGCCCCCTTACTTCTCCACCCTAGGATCGGCCTAACCCTCACTTCCACACCCCAAAACCCTAAATTCTAAAACCTTAGCCGCCCCTCTAGTTTTGGCTCCTAATTTCAAATTGTAAGTTTAAATTTCAAATCCCCCTCATTCTAGACATTAAATGAGGGGGAGACAAGTGCGAGTGATTTAAGGAGCCTTGTCTAGAAGACCCCACCCGTTAAATTAGCATAAATAGATCCCAACCCTCCAACCAGTTTAGCCAAACCCTAAAACCCTAACCATTCTCACTTAAACCCTAACTAGACACAAGCCCAATTCGGTCCAAACACAACTAGACCCCCAATTCAATCCATTCCCAACTGGCCGAACTAACCCCTCTCCATTCGGTTTTAATGAAAACCTAAGAAAAAATAAAATACAAAAAAAAAGTGAAAAACCAATAATGCAAAACCAACCAAACCAACCCTAGAAAAGAGAAGACAGCCCCTCCTCCCTCCCACCGAACTCTCCCTCTCATCTTCTTTCTCCCCTCCTCTTCACCTCCTTCCCTCACCACCGGACACTCCCTCTCTTCGGATAGAACCCCATTCTCACAACTCTCTTCTCCTTCACAACCACTGAAAGATCATCGTCTTTACCCTCTCTCTCCCTCTCTTTACATCATCTTCTCTTAACCAAAAAAGAAAGAGAAATAGCTAAGAATTTCCATCCATCAAGAAAATAAGAAGGAAGAAGAAGAAGAGAAAGAAGAAAGAAGTTAAGAAGGAAAAGGTCTGCTCACCCCAAGGAAGAAGAAGAAAAGCTCTCCCATTTGTCCCAAGAAAGAAGGTAAAGGAAAGCCCTTCCTACCCTATTTGGCCAGCTCTCTCACCCCTACACCTAAACCGAAAATCCCATACTTTTTCACCCTTCATCACCTTTTACTTCCCCAACCGAAATCCACTCATTTACCCATCACCCACATCTCCATACTTCTCAACCCCAAACCGAAACCTAACTCTATCAAAACCCTAGTTCTATTAATCCCAAAACCAAATCCTTTTTCTTCCTTTCCACCATATTCCCTTCTCTTAGCATAAACCTTGGAAAAACTCCCCATTTGGTCATGTGAAAAAGGCAAGGTGGAGGAAAGAACATCAAGGAAGACATTCAGCCCAAAAGTCTTAGGGTCGAGCTAATCCTAATAACAATGCAATGAAGGAGATTCAACCTTTGCATTTGTCCAAACCTAAAGTCAATATTTCATTATCCTCCGCTCTACAAGGTACTTGATCAAAGGCCACAAAGAGGTGAGTTATTCACCTCACCCCTTTTCTAAAGGTTGTTGTGTTTTTTTTTTTTTTTGTTTAAATTTGATTTCGTAATGTTTAGGTGTAGGGTGTGATAGCTATGATTATAACCCWAGCAAGTGCACTAGTTATCAAGTAGTATAAAAATATCGTTCCCACGGGGATTTAACAAAATAAGTATTAGAACTACAATCTTCCCTAATTATTTGGACAATCGAAATTCAGATTTAAGAGAAAAGACTACTGAAAATAGAACAAAAAAATAAAAGCAATGGCAAGCACTAACCGAATATGCAATAGGTGAAATCGCAATTAGTCATTCCCATAAGCTGAAGTCTTTCCAATTTTATTTAATATTATCTCTCGAGATATACTAAAACTACTTCTATCAGGTAACCCTTCGACCTCTCGACTAGAGTTCTCAAGATAGAAGTGCATTAAGTCCAAGGAAAAACTATTATATTCAGATGAATCATGTGTATATACCCCTATATACCATTCAATTCACACCATGAATTATGTGGTCAGCTATATGAATTCCTCTCTCAATTCATTCATATACGTCTGATCAATTAAGAGATGGTCACTCCTAATAGCATTAAGCAAGATAATTCATAAACTATATGGAAATCACAATCTTG
Organism: Nelumbo nucifera; assembly: GCF_000365185.1. The sequence continues at coordinate 478,671 of NW_010729224.1, read as the reverse complement.
AATAGATCAGAAAGATAAAAATATATTCATTATCATGGTTAGACTTTCCACAGCCCTAGCTAAAAACAAATTAGTTCATGATAAAAGAATTATAGCAAACAAAAGGAAAGAAAGAACTCATGAATTCGCCCATGGTGCTGAGATCTCTTCTTCTCCTTGCCGCCACCTTCTTCTTCAAGTTTCTTGATTTCTTGATCTTTTCTTGATGGATCCTCAATTCAATTCATGATCCCCCCTAAGACTGGTACGCCCAACCTTTGATATAGTTTACAACTACTTGGAGTTATCTCAAGAATGGATAATYYARSTKTTATTCMAACTCATCCTATCCTATCTTATCTTTATCTCTTATCTCATGATCTCAATCTTCAATAACTCTCTAGAATTACATTAAAAATTTGAATCTAAGAGGACTCTTTGGATTCTTGAATTCGAGTGGGCTGCTTTAATAACTCGGACCGCCACAAGGCTTCTTTGCGAAATGGGCTTCAGCTGTGAACTGGGCCTTACTACGAAATTATTCCGACTTCGGGCCCGGATTTTACTTCGATGTAGGCCGAATCTGCGAAAGCCCAAAACATAAAAATTGTAGCTTTCTCTCTTATCTTTCCAATGAATCTTGAATCAGCCCACTCGGAGCCCGGATATGAAAGTTAGGCCCAGTTTAATGAACGTTGCCGAAACTATGAAAAATCATCTTACTAGCCTTGTTTTCCTTCTTGCAACTTCTTTCCTTGCCCTGCACCAAAATAAAAGAAATATCAGTCCAATTAAGTACTAATTCAGTATAAAAGACTGAATATTTAGGGATAAAAATATAATAAATTTTATTCTCATCAGGGTGCATTAGAGTTATTTTCTTTATGGATTGGAATGAATATTTACCGTCTTGTTTGGAGTTCTTTAATTTAACTTGAACCAATATTAGTGCTGAAGTCCTTCCTTTTTTTTAGTGTTCCAATTCAGATTTGGCAAATTAAGTGAATCTGTGTGTTAGTTTTTTTTTTTTTTTTTTGAATGTTAGAATACATGTGTAATAGAGTTTTAGCTTATGTTAAACTTTAATTCAAGCTAGTTTTCTATCTTGTTTGTTGGATATTTTTGTCTCCTTGTTTTTTTTTTTGTTTTAAATCCTAAATGTAGATTGTCTAGTATGCCCTAAGTGAGGTGGTTCATAGGGGATTAATTCCTTTGTATTTTGATTTCTCTCATTAGCCTAGTAGGAATGAGGGGAACCTTAGATAAAGAAGGATGATGCATGTAGTTGCCTAAACCTTTGCTCCTTTAACGACTTCCCTCACCCAAAAAGAGAATGAGAGGGTTGAATCACTTGGGAAACAAGCTTCCATGACAATCTTCTTTAATGGGTAAGGTTGCTAGAAATCTAGTAGGTTTTGTTTCCTTTAGTTCTTATTCTTTCTTTACTAAATCATGGGAATGATACTACATGTTAAGTATGGGAGAGGGGTGCTTAACACCTTCACTCTCTCCCCCAAAAAGTACCAAGAATAACCTTATTTCGGGTATGTATGAGTCATGTCTTGTTCCTTGAACATGAGAGGCCGATCACTCCCATATGGGTGGCAGCTCCTTACATTTCAGCCATGGAGTGAAACCCAATTTCAATGGGATGCTCACGCTAGGAAACCAAATTTTAACTCAAATACCCTCAAATCTACCATTAAATCCCTAAGATTCCCTTTCGATGGTCCCGATTATACCACATCACCATACCCGTTACCCAATTAGACCCCATCACATGAAACCAAACCTTCAAACAGCCAATCACACCAAGTTTAAGCCATAAATTCTTTGATCTCACCGTTCATCCATCAAAGATTCCATTTTGACACATCTCACACTACGGTACTTCTCGAACAAAAAAAACCAATGGTCCACACATCCTTGACATGACCAAACCCTCCCCACAACCTTGTAATTCAAATCCATGCAACTCTACTAAGCTTAAACCTAAAATTTCCTCATTTACCCATCCATCAAGTCAAGATTCCATTTTGAACCCCCCTCATTAGTCGAAAGATCCATGACGTAAATTCCCTAAATTCCAACACCTTTAAAACCATGAGACACTCCCATTATACCCCAAATATCCCAAGATATCTGCCGCCCAAATTTCAGATCCAGAAATCTTCATTTTTGCCTTTGTACATAAAGATTTCAAATCGACCAGTCTCATTGCTCATTACACTCAAAATCTTAGATTTCGATCATGACACCTCTCTCGAAACATTCAAACCTTTCCAAAATCTTCAACAACCACTTGATTGACCACCCACCAAATCTTCAGACCTCAAAATGTCCATTTTGCCCTTTATCCATAAAAATTCTAAATCGACGATCCTCATTAGCCACCACCCTATTAATCCAAGATCTTCATCAGGATACTCCATCGAAGACCCCGAAACCTCCATCAACTTCCCGATCAACCATTCATCCAACTTCATACCTCAAAATACCCATTTTGCCCTTCATCAAAAAAGATCTTCATCGAAACACATAATCTAGGACCTTCAAAACCTACCAAAACATTCATCAACCAACTGATTGACCATCCAGCAAATTTCATACCTCAAAATACCCATTTTGCCCTTCATCCAAAAAGATTCCAAACCGACAATCCTCATTGATCTTCACTCTCCAAATCAAAGATATCCATCATTACACATCATCTGACATCTCCAAATCCCATCAAAACCTCCCGATTGACGATTCTCACATTTCATACCCTAAAATTACCATTTTACCCTTTGTTTAAAAAGATTCCAAATTGACCATCCACATCGCCCGATACGCTCCAAATTCAAGATCCATCATCACAAATCATCTGACACCTCCAAACTTCATCAAAACCTTTTGATCATCAATCTATTAAACTTTAAGCCTTAAAATTACTATTTTACCCCTCATCTATAAGGATTCCAAATCGAGAGCTCTCATTGGTCGTTACTCTTTTATTTCAAGATATGCATTGCAGTACACCCTCCGATACACCTAGACCACACCATCACGTTCCTAAACAGCCGGATAAACCCTCCTCCATTTTTAGACCCAAAATTACCATTTTACCATTCTATCAAGAAAAATCCTAATTCGACGGCCCCTATTGCTCGACATGCTCCAAATCACGATTTCTTATTCTGACACACCCCTTGAGGCCATCAAACCCCATCATTGCCCTTTCAGACAGCTTAGAACCCCCTTGGAAATTTTCATTACAAAATTTCCCATTTTACCCCTCTATCTACGAAGATTCCAATTTATGCGATCTCGTTGGTTAAGAAAAACCTTAATATCTTGAGTTTTAATCTCAACCCTTGAATCTTGCACACCATACCCCTTACACTTACCCTTTCATTGCAAAAACCCCCTGCACATTTTCAATTAGACCCTACACATTTTCAAAAAACACCCTAAGCCCCCACTAAACCTAGAATCAATCTTAGCCCTAGATTTGAGCCCCCCTTGCTTCTCCGCCCTAGGATTCGGCCTAACCCTCACTTCCACACCCCAAAACCCTAAATTCTAAAATCCTAGCTGCCTCCTCTCCATTCCCTCTCAAATTTCGGCCAAAGCCTCTTGAAATTCAAATTTGAACTTTAAATTTAGATCTCCCACATTTTAGCCATAAATAAAGGAGACAAGGGGGGAGCCTTTCAAGGTATGTTGTCCTTAGTCTTAAATTCAGTCAAAGAGGGAGGGGGAGCCCATGAAAGAAAAATAAAAAGAGAGATAAAAAAAGAAAAGTATATGTGGCAATCCTCTTAGCCATTGGATGGGAACCGTTTCATCTTAAACATCCATCATTTTGAGAGTTTACCCAAAACCCTAACCATTCTTTCTCAAACCAAACTAGACCCTAAACCCTTTCCTATTCAGTCGAAGCCTAACCAAACCAAGTATACTTTGGTTCTAATGAGACTAGACCAGTCCCTAACCGAACCAACCTAGCAAACCCCTCCCCCAATTTGGTTTTGGATAAAAAAGAAAAAACCCTAAAGACAAGAAAAAATACAACTTTTTTGAAGGAGGACTCTCTTCATTCTTCCATTTTTTTCTCCCCCTCAAGAACTGAACCAGCAACCCTCTCCTCCAATCACACACACCTTCTCTCCCACTCTTCCCACCGAACTTTCAGCCCCATCTTCTCCTTTCTTCTCTCATCCCTAACCTCCAAAAACCTCCATGAACGAACCAACTCTCCTCCTTCACTAGCCTTTCACCATCAAACCCCTTTCAAGCTCTATCCCTTTCATAACGTCTTTGACTTCCTACCTCCCATCTTCATCTCCCTTAACTTCCACCAAAACACCATCACTCATGACCTCACTTTTCCATTTCCCTCCCTCACAAAAAAAAGAAGAAAAAGAAAACAAGAACAAGGATTTTCAAACAAGAGGAAAGAAGAAGAAGAGAAGGAGAAGAAAGAAGAAAGAGGAATGAGCATCCCTCTCCATCATTTAGGCCAGCCAAGTGAGAAGCAAAGAAAGGAGATTCCCTTCATTGCAATCCAAAATCATTTTTCAGTACCATTTTCTACAACTGACTTCACCACCAAGTATTTGTCAAAAGGCCACAAAGAGGTGAGCCCCTCACCTCATCCTTTTTTATTTTTTATTTTTGTTTTATTTTAGTTTTTTTTTCTTGAATCTTCTTAATGCTCTAGGTGTTTTTTTATTTCATTTCAACATTGATTTTTTTTATTGGATGATGTTTGTTATTATTTTTTAGTTAATTTCTTGGTGACTTGGTGTAGAAATTATGAAAACAATTTGTTGACTAATTTGGATAACATTCTATGTCATTTAATAGTTATTTAACATAATTAGAATCGATATCATTGCTGAAATTTCTTCTCTCTTATAGTATTTAAATTCAGATTTGTATAGTTAAATGAATATACACTGAATCCTTTTTTATTTGAAAGTTAGAGTACATGTTTAATAGTATTTCGGCTCTATGTTAAACTCTAGTTCAAGTTAGTTTTTCTATCTTGTTTATCGGTTTGTTTTGTCTCCTTGTTTCTTTTGTTTTAAATCGTAAGTGTAGATTGTGCTTAGTGAGCCCTAAGGGAGGTGGTTCATAGGGGAATGATTCCCCTGTGCTTTGATTTTTTTCTCATTAGCCTAGTAGGAATAAGGGGAACCTTGGATAAAGAAGGAGGATGCATGTAGTTGTCTAATCCTTTACTCCTTTAAGGGTTTCCCTCACCCAAAAAGAGAATGAGAGGGTTGAATCACTTGGAAAGCAAACTCACCATGACTATCCTTTTTGATGGGCAAGGTTGCTAGAAATTTTGTAGATTTTTGTTTTCTTTTATTCTTATTCTTTCTTTACCAAATTAGGGGAATTGTACTAGCTATTGAGGAAAATAGTGATGGCCTCGACCTTTACCACGCCCACATCCCCTTGATGAATAATGTTGTTGCTGTTGAGAAGGAGGTCAGTTAGGGGTTGTATCTGGTTAGGGGGCAGAGGTCCGGGTTGATGAAGACTACTTATTGGCAAGGTTAGCACCTGGAGTGTTTTGTGCAAGAGAGGAAGTATGTCTCTTCTTGAGCCAAATCTCATGATTAAGAAGCTACCCATGAAGATCTGCAACAGTAAGGAATGAAAAATCTGATTTAGTAGTGACAGATGTAATAAAAGTTATAATCTGGTCCAAGACCATGTAGGATACTAAGAAGAAGATCACGATGGTGAGCAGGTTCCGAGGCTGCTGCTAGTTGCTCTGCAATGGTGTTGACATGACATAACTATCATAGAACTCTTCTTGAGACTCATGAATTGAAAACACAATTAAAGAAGTCTGGTTGATAAGGGAGAAGCAAAAGCATCTTCTAATGCTTTCCAGACTTGGCGAAATGTACGTAGGCCAACAATCTGTCCGATTATATTCTCATTGAGAGATGAAACAATCCATATTAGAATAATTAAGCTGATCTAGTTTGATCCACATCATGTATTCTGGGCTAGGAAGGATGTAATTCTCTTCAGTCAGATCTGCAACTTGCGTTGGAGGACAAGGAATACTGCCATCTATTATACCTTCAATTTCATGGGTACGAAAGATGGGAATGAACTGAGCCTTCCATGCTACGTAGTTGTCACCAGTTAGCTTTATGGGCAAAAAGTGACTGATGTTGGAGAAATTGATGGAAGAGGAAAGAGACTGTAAAGTATGAGATACTAGAGACGAAATAGAGGAAGGAGAAGAATCAGAAGATTGGGGTCGTAGCCATTATGACTCCGATACCATGAGAACAAACAGAAATATAGAAAATTATGTAAACAGAAAATATGGGATGATCGTCCATCTGTTTCATTGAGACAAGTAATTGAGCACATGCGTTGCACATGAGAAATTTTTCTTCATATTAATTATTTGAGTTTTAGATATATCATAGTTAAGATAGAAATTGAAAATTAACAAAAGTAACAATATGATTAAAAATAAACTTAAATACTTGTAGCAAATAACAATTATTATTATTATTATTATTAAATTTTGTATTGCATTTTTATCATAAATAAAAATAACTTTTATTTTAACAATTATTTTATTTAATGTGATGAATATATAACATCAGAAGTGTTCTCAAATGTTTTCGACAAAATTATGTACATTTTCATTTTTGGTGTTCTATCATTTTTTAAATATTTATTGTTCAATTATGACATCATGAGTTTCTTTGAAAATTTGGATCATTAACCCACCATCTAGATAAGAAAATAGCTTTGATTTTGGATTAGTTTTAAATTAGGGAAAAATATAGTCAGAGCCAACTGTGCATTTAAAATTAGGTTACAAGTTGGTCCATACAACAGAGTTGAGCTCGAGCAGCTCGTGAAAAGCTCAACTCGTTGCCACCCCTAGCTTATACCAAAATTGCTCTTTAATGTTGGGTGATTAGAAAAAAAATGATTTTAGTTTCTCTCTCTCTCTCTCAATCTCCTTCACACACTCTCACTCTCGCAGTTATCTTTATCTACCCAACAATTGTGTGATTTGAAAATAAATAAAATTGGTTTTTGTATTTACGTTCTCAATATCAATTCCTCTCATTCTCTTTCTCTACCTATCATTCTCCCTCAATTTCTCTCCCTCTCCCTCACTCATTCTTTTTTATTTTCTCACACACTTATATTGGTATTAATCAGATTGTATAAAGGAACATGAGACCAACTTGGTATGGTTCAAAAATCATTACACCAATTTGATAAAAATTTACAAGAAACTCTTGGCTATGAAATTTACACTATCTAGAGAATGATAAAGATTGAGGGAGATAGAGATATTGATCGAGAGGGAGAGTTAGGGAGAAGAAAATGAGATATTGAGGGAGAACAATAGAGAGAGATGTTTTGATTTGGCTACATACCAAAACTGAAAGAGTGGGAGAGACAGAGGGAGTGGGAGATCAAGAGATGACTATGAGAGTGAGAGAGAAGGGCGGGAGATCAAGAGACAAATGGAGTGGGAGAGAAACTGAAAACCTATTTTCAGTATACTTTTTGTTGTGTCCAACATGGACTAAGAGTCCCATGTTGGCAACAACCACATAAGCCTCCGATGACATGGCGGGGGGGGGGGTTATAATTTGAAATGTAGAGCCAGTTGTCAGAGTTTTGTTGGTTTCTGGACCAACCTGCAACCTAATTTTAAATGTACAACCGACTTTGACTATAATTTTCACTTTAAAATATATATTTCATTTACATTATATAAAGTATTTTTTACTTATCGCACTTAATTTATGTTTATCAGTGGTATCATTTGACTCAATACACTAACCCACCATCTAAAAAGAAAATTAGTTTGATTTCTAGGTTGACATTAAATTTTGTATTACATTTCCATCATTGATAAAATTATTTCTTATATAAAAAACTTACTTTTGTTCAATATAATGAATGCATAATATTAGAGATGTACCCAATATTTTATTTTTTTATAAATATATAACATTAGATATGTTCCCAAAATTTATTTATCTTTTTTTTTATTTTTTTTATTCATTGTATTTTCTATTATTAAAAAATTTATTATTTGACTATGACATCATTTCATTTCTAGGTAGATTTTAAATTTAGCATTCCATTTTCATCATTAATAAAAATCCTGTGAAAGGTGCAAAGAGGGGAAGAAAGCTAAGAGTGCAGATAGCGCGAGTATCAGAAAGTTACCTCTGTCCTTTGGGATAGGGCTACTTATAACAAAACTCTATCGAATTAGGCCCACCTGCCTGTGACAGGGTAGGTATAATCGCCACTATCATCCTACCACAGTCGTTACAGCCAGGGCTGAGGTGGCACGTGCGGGGCCGTCCTTGTAGGGTATGTACCTGTCAGGTGTAAGACACCTTCTAAAGGTGGCGGGCACGACACTGTCCGAGGAGAGACGTGGTTGCAGCCTCTAGGTTTGTCGGGTGTGGTGGTCGGGTAGGAGGCTTTCCTATGATGTACCGAGCTGCTCTTCTGCGAGCTCACCGGTACCGAACTACCCTGCAAGTGGCGAGCTGCCTGTTGCAAGCTACACCGAGCCATCTGGCCCGAGGTGTCTCTACCTCGGGGTGTCTAGAGGCGGATCGGGGTGTTCCTGTTTGGGAGTGGCCTAAAATCCACTGGGAGGAGCTCAGGCATTAGGAAAGGTCAGGGGGCCCCGAGCTCGGAGGTAGCTCGGAGTGCCTCAGCCTTGGGAAGGAGGTCCAAGCTAGGCGGCTCTCGGCGAGTAGCCCTTCCCACCGAGTTGCGGTTGCGCTTGCTGTGCTGTCATGCTGAGTCATCGCTTGAGCAAGGTCATGCCCACGTGTACCCGTGCTACGAGGTCGGGCCAAATCACCCTCCATCAATTGCCCCCTACTCCCTGTGTTGGCAGTGTTGACCCAATGTGGGGAGTTCATGACGCGCCGGGTGGATTTAGCTTCGGTACTCATGCCACTCCGTCGTGCGCTTCGCCTAGCGGGACCGGTCCAGTGCCCGACTCGATCAAAAGAAACCCGGGTCACGTTCGGTTTACGAACGGACATGATGCGAGTTGGACTTCGCGAATGCCAAAAAACGCGCTAAACTAATTTCGCCTCAAGGAGCCCGTAGCCGGTTTCTTTGAGAGCCGTTGGATCATCTCAATCTTGACCGTTAACGCCCAGATGCGGTGGCTATAAATAGTGGGGGCCCTTGGTCATTTCTTCGCCACAAAGTCTTCAGCGTCAGTATTGAGCTCGCGTCTGAGGTTTCCAGCTCAGGTTTTCTAGTTCGGTTATTTCCCTAGTTTGGTTCACGTTTTCTGCGGTGAGTCCCCAAGCTTCCTTTTCTTTTCTAAACTTTCTTTCCTCTCATGCCTTCATGTCGTCTAGTGTAGATAGCCTTATCGACGAGCCCAAGGTGGGTACCTCGGCTCAGGGTGGCTCTCCTGCCGCCCAGCTGTCTGATGTACGGGTGGCTTCGGGTCATCTGGCATCCACCTCCCACCGAGGTCGGGTGCCAAATCAGTTCGGCCCTTCCACCATAACTCTGGAGAGACTTCAGGATCTCATACAGAGGTTCCACCTTCCTAAGGAGTACTCCTACAGCCTTCCTACCGGCAGTTTTCCATGGGAGCACGATCTCGATGAGATCGTGGTCTTCAGGGAGCAACTGGTCGCCGGACTCCGTCTCCCTCTTCACCCCCTGATTGTTGAGGTGCTGGTGCACTTTAACATTACCTTGGACCAGCTTCACCCGAATTCCATACGGAATGTGGTTGGGACCATTTCTCTTTGTTTTGATCGCGCCTTCTCCATTGACCTAGATATCCTCTGTTCTATCTTGGCAATAAAGAAGAGCGCTTCGGGCGCTCTCCTCGGGCACAGACGGGCTTATTATCTGTCTCCCCGCCCAGGTTTTAAATTAATGCACAAGCTCCCGAGTAAAGTCCTAGCCTAAAAGTGGGACTACTTCGTAGTTCGGAGCAGCACGGGGTGGCCTTTCCCCACCAACTGGAGGGTGGCCGTTCAAAACCCTGGTGTTATCCTCGATGGGAAGACTAAGAAGTTACTTTAGTCGTGGGCTCGGCTCGGGTTGAATTACAAGGACTTCACAGCCGAGGAGAAGCTCATCCAGGCCGGCTTGAGCCCGGGTAGGTTTGTCTTTACTTCGGCCTTTTTGTTCGCATACTTACTTCAGGGTTACTAACGCCGAGCTTTACTACAGGTCCCATGGAGGCGGAAAAGATAGACAGTCAGAGGCTCTTCCGCCAGATGAAGAGGAAGAAGCGTGTAGCCAAGAAGGCGTGCGTCGAGTCCCCATAGGCCTCTGTCGAGGCTCAGACTCCACAGGCCCCGGCTCCGGAGCCCGAGCTCCCCGACGCTCAACCTGTCATCGACTTGGAGGGAGACATGGCGCCTCAAGGGCCCGAAGTGGCGGCCGAGCCCACCCCTAATCCTGCCGAGACTACTGCTGGGGACGCCACTGAAACTGTCGCCGAGGCTCGCCCTGCAGAAGCTAGAACAAAAGCTCGTCCTGCTGAAGTCGCCGTCGAAGCTTCCGAGGAGTCCACCCATGCGGCAGAGATGTCGGAATCCAGCTCGGGGAGTCAGGAGGTGAAGGGATGAGAGATCCATCGTATGGACGCCTAAATCTTGCGGAATAAGGTGGGCGAATTTTAAAAAGTTCTCTCCCTTCAACTAGGAATCGCATTCCCTAAATTTAGAAATAATATCTCCCAATGAAGGTGTTCACGCCCAAGGAATGATCCAAAGACTGCTCCCACTGAAGATGGCATAGTGTAGGATGGAGCAGAATCAGTAGTGTTCTCTCCAAGAACCTAATCCTTCACAAGAAATAGCAAGATGGCACGTGAGCACAGCTTTCCACCAATCTCTTCACAAGGAATTGATGTCAAGATCGAATCTTAATTTCTCCCACTGAACTGGAGATCGAACTGGCAGGTGAGGCGGCAATAGGAAGGAGGCGGCAAGAAAGAATTTGGCAGGGTTGCTTAATTCTTCCTTTTGTGATTTCAGCTCTGAAGAGGATGTGAATATGTGTTTTCTAAAGGGTGCCGCCCCTTCCTTCTTTTGAAACCTTAAAGGGATCAGCTCCTAATCCCATTAGGAGTTGCTGATCCAAATCATATTTGGATCAGACATTCCTTTAAGTGATAAGGGTAAACCCTTATCTTATCTACAGATTGGATCAACCTTCTCCTAATTTCATTAGGAAGTTTCCAAATCTGAATCACATTTAGATCTAGACTCTGAGTGGATAAGGTTAAGACCCTATCCTATCTACTAATCCAATCCCAGAATTCACCCCTTATTTAACTGATTAAATTAGCCCAGTTCGAAATGGGCTTTAGGCCCCTTAAGGTTATATGCTCATTTAGCCTTCCTAACTGCTGCTCAGTTGGGCTTCCTTGTATGGTGTGGGACCCAAACATTGATCTACACATCAGCCACACAGGTTCGGCCCAGCCTTTGTTACAAGGCCTGGCCGAATACACTATTTTGGACAGTGCACCCCCTGAAATCCATCACATAGGCTCTATGGGTCCAACACTTACCCTAAGTGGTCCCTGGGCCAAGCCACCTTGTAACACCCAGGGACTGTGGGCAGATGCAAGATTAACCCATCAGGTATTACCCTCAATGGTCTTACACTTAACCTCTCAGCCCATAATGATTAAACATTGCCCAACAAGAGAGGACCTCTCCCTCGGCTGCAAGGAACAGTGTTGCACTCTCTTCTTATATGGATCCCGAGAATTAAAACCTTTTGCAAAATTTTAGAAACCGTAATATATATACTTTTATATCTCATATAAAATATATTTTGCAAAACAAATCTCAACGATTGAAATTGGCTGCACTAACCCAAGATCTCACTCTTGGTCAGCTCGGTGGCCGAGCTGCTTCTCATACCATGGTGGTGTGTTCCTTGCGAAGGACCCTCTTCTCTTCTTCTCTTCCTTTTTTTTTGACTGGTATCCTTTTTGTAGGTGAACTCAGTCGTGCGTGCCTTGACCCTTCAATCTGATCGGCATCTGAGACGGGCTTTGGAAGCTGAGAAGTCATCCCACGCAGCCCATACAGAACTGAGGGCAGCTCACGGTCAGATCCACCGCTTGTAGAATGATGCCTCAGCTCAGAAGAGCTTCATCGAGGTGCTGTTGGCGAAGAAGAGCAAGCTGGCCCAAGACAAGGACAGATTGAGGGCCGAGGTGAATGGGTTTAAGGTTGGCCAAGAGGCCTTGAGGCTCGAGATGGACAGCCTCAAGGCAGAGCGGGATGCTTTGAAGCTTGAGGTGCAAGGCCTCAAGGGAGCGAAAGGAAAATTGGAGCACGAGGTGGAGTACCTCAGAGGTGACCTCAAAGAGAAGACCGAGATCTTCGAAGATGCCCTCAAGGAGACTAAGGTCCAGGCTGTCATTGACTATCTTAAGTCTTCGAGGTTCGACGACGTGATGACCGAGGCCTACCGCAAAGGTTTCAAGCTCAACCGGTGGTCAATTAGGCACATTTACCCCGGTCTTGATACAAGTGCCATCATTACTTCGCGGATCACTGATGACATAGTGCGTCAGTCAGCGGATGATCTGGACTCTGAGGATGAAGGCGCCAATGATGATGCAAAAGCCACCGGTCCAGTTAATGGCCCTTAGGAGGTCCCTAGCAAAGGCGATGAGCCTCCGAAGTAGTTCAGCCCCTGTACCTGCGAGCTTGATCTTCTTCTTCTTCTTTTTTTGTAACAAACTTTTTGTAATGGGATATTTGTAATGAAAATACACTTCGCTAATTGCTGTGCAATTTACTTTATTTGCTGAAGCGATTATTTTACCTCGAACTGTTAAGCTATCGAGCTAAGTACCCGAAGCGGGGGTTTCTCGACTATCGTCACCCCGAACTGTCTCCCAATACTTAGCAGGGGTAAACTTATGTACACCGGGGTGAGCAACATAGTAGGGTATATGCCTGACCTGTCTGCACCCGGGTTAAGTTGACATCGATTGTCCCTAATGGGTTCAACTTGTTGTATGCCGGGGCGGGCTATGCATCACAAAGTTCGTATCCGAGCTGCCTACACCTTAGGCATTACAAGTACTTAGCCTATGCCGATGAGGCGGCTAGGTCTTACATGGTGCTGAGGTCTTTCATTAGCTCGGCGTTTTGGCCCTTGGCTAGGGGAGCGGTTTATAGTCCGCTCTCCTAGAGTTCACCCGTGCCGAAGAGGCGATAGGGTCTTATGGTGTCGAGGTCATGTTAGCTCGGCATTCTGGCCCTTAGGCTGGGGGAGTGGCTTATAGTCCGCTCTCCTAGAGTTCACCCATGCCGAAGAGGCGACATGGTCATATAGTGCCGAGGTCATGTTAGCTCGGCATTCTGGCCCTTAGACTCTGGGAGTGACTCGTAGTATACTCAGTTGTTACAGGTAATACTGTCTTAAGTTGACAATATTCCATGCTCGAGGTACCTATCTCCCTTCGAGGGTTTTGAGCTCGTATGTTCCTTCCTCGAGCACTCGTTTCACTCGGTAAGGTCCTTCCCAGTTGGACCCGAGCTTGCCATCGCCGGGCTCAGGTACCATAACTTTACGAAGGACCAGGTCATCGACGCAGAGATTCCGCTTCTTGACCTTGGCGTTATAGTACCGAGCTACTCTTTGCTGGTAAGCTACAATCCCGATGTACGCGAGGTCCCTTACTTCGTCGAGTAGATCGAGGTTGGTACGTAGCTCATCCTCATTTGTCTTATCATTGTATGCTTCCAGTCGCAGCGTAGGTACTTCAATTTCTGTCGGGATAACTGCTTTGGTGCCATAGGTGAGGTTGAAGGGAGTCTTTCCCGTGGTGGTTTTCTCCGTGGTTCGGTAAGCCCATAGAACACTGGGTAGCTCGTCTGCCCACAATCCTTTAGCTCGGTTCAAACGTGCCTTCAGTCCGCGGATGATGGCTTTGTTTGTGACTTCTGCTTGACCGTTTTCTTAAGGGTGTGCAACTGAAGTGAAATTCTATCGGATCCCCATGTCTTGGCACCAGTTCTGGAATTTGATGTCCTCGAACTGCTTGTCGTTGTCAAAAATTAGTACTCGGGGTAGCCCGAAGAGGCACACAATGTTCTTCCAAAAGAAGTTTTGGACGTTCCAGGCTGTGATCGTTACAAGAGGTTCAGCTTCTACCCACTTGGTGAAGTAATCCACTGCTACTACTAAGAACTTCCTCTGGCCTGCCGCTGGCGGGAATGGTCCAAGTATGTCGATGCCCCATTGTGCAAAAGGCCACGGGCGGGTGAGATACTTGAGGTCGGCAGCAGGTTGATGGTGAATATTGGCATGCTTCTGGCATTTGTCACATTTTCTGACGAGCTCAATGGCATCTGCCTTCATTGTTGGCCAATAATACCCCTGTCGTAGTGTTGGATGGGCGAGGGCCCTGCCCCCCAAGTGTTCGCCGCACAGACCCTCATGAGTATCGCGGAGTACGAGCTCGGCTTCGGTAAGTCGCAAGCAACGTAGGTAGGGGAGCGTGTAGGATCTCCGGTACAACCGTTCGTCTATTATAACGTATTTGGCTGCCTGGCGCTCTACCCTTCTCACTGCATTGCCATCTGCAGGGAGGGTCCCGTGTAGCAAGAAGCTCGCGAGCGGGTCAATCCAGCTCGGCTCTGCTTGAACGATGGGAGCGACCCCCTCTGCCCCCCCGAGAATGCTAGGCCGAGGCAGGTCCTCTATGTACACAGTTCTCATGGTGATATCGCTAGTGCTGGCTAACCAGGATAGGGCATCGGCCTCAGTGTTCTCTGACCTCGGGATTTGCTTGATGAAGTGTGACTGGAAGTTAAGCAAAGCCACTCTTACTTTGGCTAAGTTGAGTAGAGCCTCTCTTACTTTGGCTAAGTAAGCAACCATGGTTCGTTCGCGAGCTTCGTAATCTCCTGTGACTTGGTTGACTACGAGCTGGGAATCACTGCAGATGACGATGTGCTTGACTTTTACTTCTCTAGCTAAAGCTAGTCCAGCTATCAATGCTTCGTATTCCGCTTCATCGTTGGATGCTGTAAACTCGAAGCATAGTGCGTACTTCAATTTCGTACCACTTGGGGTCGTGTAGAACTATTCCGGCTCCGCTGCCCTACTGGTTCGAGGAGCCATCTATGTGAAGGATCCAGGGCTCCTCATCCCAGTTCGCGCTTGGCCTAACTAGGAGAGATGCCACACAGGCTGTTACTGCACGGGGCCGGACTAAACTGGCCTGGGAGCTTCGGGCTCGCCCGGACTGGGGGCCTCGTGCTCAACCGTCCTGGGGACTTCGGAGCTGAAAGTGCACTCGGCAATGAAATCTGCTAAGGCTTGGGCCTTAATAGCAGTTCGCGGCTTGTATCGGAGGTCGTACTCGCTGAGCTCAACAGCCCACTTCGTCAGTCGACCAAAGACCTTGAGCTTAAGTAAGGCTTGCCTCAGAGGTTTGTCGGTAAGGATGATAACAATATAAGCCTGGAAGTACGGATGGAGCTTCCAAGCTGCGATGACCGGTGCGTAGGCTAGCTTCTCTATCTTTGGATATCTCGTCTCTGCTCCCTACAATACTTTACTAACATAAAAGATGGGTCGTTGGACCCGATCTACTTCCTTTACCGAGCTGACCGCTTCGTCACTTGCCGAGAGGTATGTTATGGGCACACCATCTGGCAGCGCACTGCGGAGCAGTCATAGGCAACAGCACGCACGGTAGGCCGCACAGCAACAGGCACCGCCTAGCAGCGCCGCACAGCAGCACGCACCGATAGCGCGCAACGCGCACCACCAGGCAGCAGTGCGCACCGCACGGCGGCACGCACCGCGCACCAACCCGGCACCTCACGACAGCGGCACCATGGCGCGCAGCACACACCGCCAGGCAGCAACGCGCACCGCATGCACTGCACGGTAGCATGCACCGCACACACGCCCGGCACTGCATGGCAGCGGCACCATGAGCCGTGCGCACGCACTGCGCGGCAGCAGCACCATGAGCCGCGCGCACGCACCCGGTAGCAACAGCAGAGCGGGGCCCACACAACAGCTCATAGGGGTGGCCCCACCCTTATCTGGACACGTCAAGCCAACTTGCCGCCAGCCTACCTTATCCTTATCTTATCCCTTATCCCTTATCTTTATCTAATCTTATCTTTA